>ML321332.1:0-36767 GCA_005239505.1 Nicotiana paniculata
AAGTAATCAGTTAAAATCAAGAGAAATATTAACTTACCGGGGGCCGACGGTAGCAGACCGACTATTTCCATCCCCCCACTTCAGGAATGGACAAGGTGATTGAACCTAGTACAATAACTCTGCCGGTTGGTACACCAACGGTGCATCACATTGACACTTATCGCATTTCTGAACATACTCGTTAGTGTCTTGTTCCATCTGGTGCTAGTAGTATTCTGCCCTAACTAGCTTTAATACCAAAGAGTTCGCACCCGAGTGTTTTCCGCAGATCCCTTCGTGAACTTCTCTCGTGAATTAACTAGTTTCGGAGGCTCCCAAACATCTGGCCAACGATCCTTGAAAATATTTTCTATACAATTGACCTCCCTTGAAACAGTATCGAGTTGCTTTAGTGCACAACGCCCAGGATGCCTTGGGAACTTCAAGTAACTTTTCGTGCTCGAGATATTCAATGATCTCATTCCTCCAGTACCAGACCAAATTGGTCGCGTTCACTTCATAATAGCCATCCGCGTCCAATACCGAATGCATAAGCTGCACGACCGTATTCGAGTTTGATCCCTTCATTTCTTTGACGATCCCAGGTTGGCTAGTGCATCTGCTTCCGCATTTTCTTCCCTCGGGATATGGGTAATTGACCAATACCTAAGCTGTGTGAGCAGAGTCTTGACTTTTATTACATATTGTTGCATGTGCTCCTCCTTCGCTTTGAAGATTCCATAGACTTGATTTACGACTAGTTGGGAATAGCATTAGATTTCTATGACCTCGGAGTCCAGTCCCCGAGCCAGCTCGAGTCCTGCAGTCAAAGCCTCATACTCGGCTTCATTGTTCGTCAGAGGAACGGTTCTTGTTGCCTACCTTAGGGTTTCTCCCGAAGGTGTGATAAAAACTACACCGAGCCCGGACTATTTCACATTGGAAGCTCCATCTGTGAACAAGGTTCAAACTCCCAATGTCGATTCTGACTTAATCACTGCTTCTTTGGTAGCCAAAGGCAGCAGTCCTGGACTGAAATGGGCCACAAAATCATCCAAAACTAGTGACTTAATCGTAGTTCTGGGTTTTAACTTTATGTCAAATTCACTCATTCCAACTGCCCACTTGGCCAGCTGACCTGAAATTTCAGGTTTGTGAAGGATATTCACCAAGGGAAGGTTGTTACTACGGCTATCAGATGACATTGGAAATAAGGCCTAAGCTTTCGAGCAGCGAGTACGATAGCTAAGGCTAATTTTTTTTATATGTGGGTAGCGAGTTTCCACCCCTGTTAAAATATTACTAACATAATAGATAAGAGATTGCATACATTTGTGCTCACGGACTAAAACGGCACTCACCGCTACCTCCGAGGCCGCTAAGTAAATCAGCAATTGTTCGCCTTCCTCCAGTTTTGATAATAATGGAGGGCTCGATAAATACCTTTTCAAATCCATCATAGCCTGATGGAATTCCGAAGTCCATTCAAAGTTATTCTTCTTTTTGAGAAGTGAAAAGAAATGATGATTTCCGAAGATCGAAAAATGAATCTGATTAAAGCGACCAGTCTTCCTGTCAACCTTTGAACTTCTTTCATGCTTGACATCCAGTTAGGGATGTCCTCAATGGATTTAATTTTATCGGTATTGACTTCAATCCCCATTCGTAGCACCAAGAACCCCAAGAACTTACCAGAACTGACTTCGAATGCGCACTTTTCGGGGTTAAGCTTCATATTGTGCTTCCTTAAGATGTCAAAGGTTTCTTGCAGGTGTTTAAGATGATCACATGCGTTCAAAGACTTAAACAACATATCATCTATGTATACTTCCATGGGTTTTCCTATTTGCTCCTCAAACATTTTGTTATAAGTCTTTGATAAGTGGCTCTGGCGTTCTTAAGCCCGAAAGGCATCACATTATAACAATATGCGCCGAAGTTTGTTATGAACAAAGTTTTTTTTTTCTGATCCTCCGGGTTCATCTTGATTTGGTTGTACCCGGAGTAAGAATCAAGGAAACTCATCAACTCGTGCTCGGCTGTCGCATAAATCATTTGATCAATGTTTGGCAATGGGAACGAGTATTTTGGGCACACCTTATTTAGATCCTTATAGTCTACGCACATGCCAAATTTATTCTTCTTCTTTAGAACTACCACTACATTAGCAAGCCAGTCAAGATACTTTACCTCTCAGATTGAACCGATATCAAACAAACGAGTTACCTATTCTTTGACGAATTTGTTTCTGATCTCGGTAATAGGGCATTTTTTCTGCCTCTTTGGAGGGATGTTAGGATCTAGGCTTAGTTTGTGCACGACCACTTCTCGTAGGATACCTATCATATTCACATGCGACCACGCGAAGTAGTCAATGTTAAATTTAATAAATTCAATAAATCCTGACCTGAGCTCAGGGTTAAGTCATGTCCCTAGGTAGAATTTCCTCTCCAAGAATTTCTCAAACAATACGACTTGCTCGATTTGCTCGAGTTCTTCCGCTATTGACTTTTGTTTTTCTCGGGAGCAGGCAACGATTTTTGTAATTTTTATGTTGCATGCTCCTTCCCTTTGCTACTAGAAACTAAGATCGCGTTCATCTCCCTTGCCTCTAATTTGTCAACCTTTATCTGTTTAATTCCCTCTAGCGTTGGGAATTTTAGGAGTTGATGGTATGTTGATGGTACAACCTTTATCTCGTGCAGCCATGGTTTCACCAGAAAGATAATGTAATCCATATCACCATCTACTACTTCGAAAAGGGTTGTCTTCATTACCCCTTCGGCGTTCGTAGGCAGCAGTATTTCCCCTCGGGTTGTTACACTTGCTAATTTGAACCCGACGAGGAGCTTTGTGACAGGAATTATGCTTCCGATTAGTTTGGCTTGTTTTGGCACTCTCCATTGGATAATTTTGGTTGAACTCCCTAGACCCACCAAAACGCATTTAATCTTAAAATCTAAAACATTTATAGAGATTACCAGGGCATTGTTGTGTAGAAGTAGGAGTCCATATGTGTTCTCCTCCGTGAAGGTGATGTCGTCTTCAGTGACTTCCCGAAGTATTTTGCTATGAGTCACCGATACCTTCAACTTTACGCTGCCGAGAAAGTTACACCATTAATCTCGTTCCCCTCGAAAATCATGTTGATCGTCAGACGAGGGGGATTTTCTACCGCTTTCGGGGGTTTCACATTACCCCGATTGTAACCGTTGTTGTTCTTTGCCTGGTCACTTATGAATTTTCTCATATGGCCATTTTTCAGCAGCGTCGCCACTTTCTTGTGCAAATGCCGACAATCCCCAATCCGGTGACCGTTGGTCCTATGGTACTCGCTCCATAAATTAGGATCACTCTAACTAGGATCAGATCTCATTGACTTCGGGAACCATGCTTCATCAATGTTCCTCATAGAAAACACTAATTCCACCACGCTAACGTTGAATTGGTATTCAGATAACATGGCGTAGGCGGAGTCTCAGAAGCTTGATATCTGTTTGTCCTGCAATGATCTGCTATTCCGGTCGCGATCACCTCTCCTATCGGTAGAGAATCTATCTGCCAACCAGAAACCTCTCTGTCGATCTGTGTAAAAGTCATCCTTCAATTTCTCCTTATTCTTCTCCTGGTCTGACCCTTGGTTGATGCCGGGAAACCGAGCTGGTCATCGTCAATTATTATCTTTGCTCGTACTGGTTGCGAACATCCGCACATGTTGTTGCCTGGAATTCGAGCAAACTTTCCTTCAATTTATGGGAAGCATCAGAACTTCTCAGATTCATCCCTTTAATAAATGCTTCAGCTGCTTATTCGTCCGGTACGACTAGTAACAATATCCTTTCTTTCTGGAGTCTGATCACGAACTCCCGCAGCAATTCAGATTCTCCTTGTTATCCCGAATATGTTGGCCTTTCGAGCATGTACCTTATTGGCCCCAGCATGGGCCTCGATAAAAGAATTCACGAGCATCTCAAAGGAACCTATCGATTGCTCGGTTTAAAAGCGAATACCATGTCAGGACCCATTTCGTGAGGGTCTCCCCAAATTTATTCAATAAAACCGACTCAATCTCGTGTAGAGCTAGGTCGTTCCCCTTCACCGTTGTTGTGTAGGCGGTGATGTGCTCTTGAATATCGGAAGTCCCATCATATTTCGGCACGTATGGCATCTTGAACCGCTTAAGGATCAACTCTTGTATCGCGCTTGATTTGAATGGCAACTGGGTGTATTTCTTTGAATCTGATCCTTTCAATACTATCAGTGCACCCAAAATTTGATCCATTCGGGTGTTCATTTCCCTCATAAACCGCATGAGTTTGGTTTTAATGGGGTTATTCTCATTGTTGTTACCGGATTTGCTACTGTTCTCCCCCGACGCAGTCGAAGTCGACTTCGCCCCTCAGGGTGTTATTGTCAACCCTCTGAGTTATTTGGTTGTGGGAGCACCGAGAGGAACTGAAACTTGTCCATTCGCGTTGTTGGAAGTACCGACAACTCCTGCCTCATCTCCTTCATGATCTGATCGTGATGAAGAGGTGGTCCATATAGCCTTCTGTTGCTCCCTAAGGATTCCTTCTGTTACAACGACGTGCTCGTCCTCGACATCATCGGGTTACCTCTCGAACATGTCATCATGGATATTGCCCGTCATGGACCGACGTGGCCCCATCTCCCTCGTTGTAGGTATCACTGATCGAGTCTTCGTGCTGAGGCTGATTTCCTTGGTTCTCAACACTGTGTGCGATGTTGACATTGCTATCTGTCAATTTTATGATTTTTGCGAAGAACAAATAGTCAAACATGTTAGTAATAGATGTAAGGATCAACTCAATTACGCAACTGTCTAAGCCCCATGATGAGCGCCAAACTATTTACCCATAAAATGGTATAATTGAATTTATGTGGTTTATAGACAGTGAATTGACTGATCCCAAAATGATAAATAAATTAAATAAGAACATATGACTTAGTGTTGAAATCGAGATAAGACAATAGATAGCTTGAGTTAGGGTGCATAGCTTCCGAAGGCTATTATTAGAATATTAAGAAGCAAGAAAATAAAGTGTTATTGAGCTTTGAACATTATGTAGTATAAGTTTGTCAGATAATTCGTCTCCCTATAATGATTGTTGGAATCCTTATTTATAGTGTCACCCAGGGAACAAGGTCCTAGGATCAAGCCCCTCTTAAATGATAATTATGGTGGACATTAAAGAATGTGTAACGACAAGATATGAATGCCATATTCTTTATAACGGATTATGTATTTCATACTATAGAATATTCTTATGAATGCTATCGGGTGACAGGTATTCATCTGTCTTCATGAGCAACATTCCCTTCGGGGGCTTCCCAGTGCCAATCGAGACTGCTGCCCCCGGTCTTGACTTCCACCTGTCTCGCTTTCCATTTGTATCTAGTTCTAGGTGTTACTCTATTATACAAGCATTTAATATGAACCGATTTTACCCTATACATTTGCATTACTAATACGCCTTATTCAACACTATTCTCATACACTCTACCAAACGATCCCTTAATCCAGCGAATTTACGTCATAAAACTCACTGGAGATGGCTACATGTTCTCTTGAAAAGGTTTTTAGTAGGCGTTTGAACATAGATTTTATTGAAACTTGAGAAAAAAATTATGATATAATATTAAAAAATAATTTTTGGTATAGAAGTTATGTTTTGACATGCATTTTTCTTGAAAAAAATTAATATTTTGTGAGTGAAAGAAAAAAATACACACAAAAACTAGCTCAAATCAATTTTTTAAACTTGAAATTTTTTCTCAAATTTTTTTCAAAAACCGTTCAAATTCCAAACAGATGCTTAATTCAAACTTTTAAAAATAATCCGTTTAATAATGAAGATACTCTAGTTATTGCATCATATTCCTTGATGATAAAGCATATTAAGGACCCATTTGGTCATAAATTTTGCCAAAATAAACTTAGGTTTTATTTGGCAAACACATGTTTGCTCATAGATTTTGCCTATATTATGGTAAAATACCAAATCTCAAATCCCAAATTCTACCATCAAAGGATGTGGTGCAGTGAATGAGACTGCTCTTCCCTTAACCATAGGTCTCGGGTTCGAGCCCTGGGTATGGAAAAATCCTTGGTAGGGAGCGCTTCCCCTCGAATGGGGCCTTATGCGGTGCGAATCCTGAAATTAGGAACACAAATAAAGGACAAAAAATAAGAGGAAACAATTAGGATATTTACCATGGAACTGAACAAACAAGATGACGTAATGAAGTGAA
Organism: Nicotiana paniculata; assembly: GCA_005239505.1. Classification (NCBI taxonomy): domain Eukaryota; kingdom Viridiplantae; phylum Streptophyta; class Magnoliopsida; order Solanales; family Solanaceae; genus Nicotiana; species Nicotiana paniculata. The sequence continues at coordinate 6,253 of ML321332.1, forward strand.
GCCCGCTAATGGACGGCAATTAGCATAGTCCTGAAATTAAAACTTTATTATTACGTTAAAAAGGAAATAAGTAACAAATAAGCATCGGCGGAGTCAGGACTTCAAGTTTATGGGTTCAGAAATTCTAATTGCTTTAAGTTATTGGGTTTTAATTTAGTAATTTATATATATTCAATAAATTTTCTAAGACTAATAAATGGTTCTAACCAAAGCTACTAGGTTCGGCCAAATTCGCACGGAGCACTCTAACTCTGCCCCTGTAAATAAGCACCATTCCTAATGAAAATTATCTATATCCAAATAATTTTCATAAACAAAGATACTCATTTTATGACAATAACAATGAAAAATAGAATTAGCATAACACTCATAAAAACTATATAGAATTAGCATAACACTCATAAAAACTAATAGGAAAAGGAAAAAAATTACCTCATTTGACTTGTAATTGGGTTGTTATTGCAAATGGTGAGCAGATTTGCCTAATAAAAAAAGTATCTTTTATGAAACAAAAAGGATTTTTTCATTTGGGAGAAGACTTGTTTAACTGATTTAGTTGTCGACTTTATAAAGTTAAAAAGGAATGGATCTATAATAATTATTGGAATTTGAATAAACAAATATTGAATAGGCATGCCAAAGTTTGAGATAATTTATTTGCAATAATGCACGATAAGGAGTAATCAACACCAAGAATTTGAATAGGCTTCACTAAGTTATTGCATGGATCTACACGCCTCTCTTCTCATTTATCATGCTCATAATATAAATTTATTATTTCTTGGACGGTAATTTTAATTTTTAGTGTAAGAATATTATAGGGTAGTATTTAAATAAGGGGTAATTTGGTCATTTAATTTTTAAAAGATGTTATAGTAAAATAACTTTACCTAAGAGTTTTCACACTAATAATATAGTATAATAAAGTTATCCAAAAATATTTTACATGAGATTTGAAAGTAAAATGCTAAAATGTTAACTGTATACATATTTTAGAACTTTCGTTGAGCTATAAAATAAAAATCAAAGTATATGAAGTAACATCTAGTTATTTGAAGTTAAAAAATTTTATAAACGTTAACACTACTTTCTGACGTAGTACCTTAATTTAAAGACAAATACATATACGTACATTTACAAATATGCATATAATTAAAACATCTACTTTTTAAATTAGCAATTATGCATGAAAAATAGAAACCAAATTAAATATACTTTCGACACCATCATGATCGACCCAATGTTTCAGTCATAAGTTACATGATTGTTTATTCGCTTCAAACACATGAATATTAAAAATACATATATAATAGACTTTATATTCTAATTTCACTTGGTAAAATAAATTCTCTGTAAAAGAATAAAATTCAGTTGATTTACCTGGTAAGAAGATAGAAACTTTGATTAAGCGGTGAAGAAAAGACCATAAAAGAAGTAGAGATAACTTGGGTATGAAATATTGGTAACAAACTAAGAAGCAAGCTAGACATGATTCCTTTTGTAAAAATTATCTGGATTATTGTGTGTGGACATCTTTGTTGTTTATACAATACCTAAGCAAAAAGTATTTTGATCAGCTCTCAAAAAGATTCATTCCCATTATGTGCACATCTGGATAAGGGTACAAACAAATAAAACTATTGAGTTAGAATTTAAAAAATTATCATTGAGAGAGAAACAATAAAAGATAAACGGTAGGGAATTATAAAAGTTAGCTGTTGAAGACATGAAGTCCATAGAAATTCTAAAATATTAACTCTATAAAACGTGTAGATTTAGGTTTCAACATGAAGTCCGTAGAAATTTTAACATATTAACTCTACAAAACGCGTAGATTTAGGTGCATATACCGTACTAATAAATTCACTAAAGGCCAATGAAGTACTAAAATAAAAAAGCAAACTTTAAAAGAATTGGGAAGAATAATTAGTTATTAAGGGTAAAAATGTCACTCAAATTTTAAAGGACATTATTGTAAATTAACTTTAACTTGAGATCTTCGTGCTTATAATATAGTATGATATTGATATTCTGTCAATAAATAGGTATATATTAAAAGATGACAACTTGAGTAATATGTTAGCTCTAGGTGCCATTGTTCAAAGCCAGCATGTTGTATATTAGATAGATAGATGCATGATCAAATCCCGTCAATCTCTTTCATTCTTTAATTTCTATTTTTTTTTCTTAATTTCTTGTGTTTTTCATCTTTTGATTTTCTCTTTTAGTACAAACATTTTATTATTTATTCAATAATATTTTCTTTGCGCAAATCTTCAAAATTTTATTTAAATGGGTTTTTTTATTTTCTCTTTTTATCCATTTAATTTTATTGTTTCCATGATTTCTAAAAAGCTTTTATAAATATTGCATTCATAGACATATAAGGGATGTATTTACTAATTTAATATTTCATTTTAACTTTCATGCATCTAACTAGATCATTCAATAGAGCTAAAGAATTAGATTAAATTGGACAAAAAATATTGGTTTGATGGTCATATATTTATTTATGCACCAAAAATCTTGTAAATCGAACCGAATTAATTCAAACAGATCGAACCGAATCGAATTAGTCCAAAATGAATCAAACCAATAAAATATACATCCTAATTCAATCACCTTCATTAATGATAGATTTGTGCTAAAAAGTAGTACTCGTAACCATCAAATTCTGAATTCGCCTCTCTATAAAGCTGCCCTACTTCTATCTCTACAGCTTCCGTTATTGCAAGTAAAGCTGGGGATAATTTTTTTTTTTTTTTGATGATTATTCATTACAAATAATAAAGTGACGAGTTTAAGGAATTAAGATCAAGCACAAGATAGACAGTAGTATACAGGTGAAATGAAAGTACATCCAATTATTTTCTTGTTTTGCTAAACTGCAGCTAAGGCCTTTATTAGTGTCTTTTTTAAATTACTTCAACCAATTTTTTTTAGCACAAAAGGAAAATTTACAACAATAACAGATTCGGTGTAACTTCACAAGTGAGATAAAAAAAAAACAGTATATTCCCAGACTTTTTTACTTATCTTGAGAAGGTAAAAATATTATATCTAATAAACCGTCAACTCAATAACCCAACGACACATTTGCCTAATTGAAACTTATATTCTGAATTCCCTATCCATTTTTCCTTTTCTTTAACCTACAAGTCAAATAATAATTGCAAGATCCGAAAACGCAATCCAATGAGATACATATACTTTGGGATCTTAATCTTTACTTTTTATTTCACATTTTTGTTGTCATGTATAACTTTAAAACATTCTCTTTAGAGAGACTCTCTTGTTTAATTATGGAAATATTTCAAATGGAGACATTTTAATTAATGTTGTAACTTATGCATTTTTAAGTTTTAATAACTCAAATTCATTCCAATGTGCTTTTTATTTTATTTATTATAATACTAATTAATATTTTAAATTTATTCTAATGAAAAGCACATAAGGTTTGATAAAGAAAAGGGTGCCATACCAGATTGTGATGGATTTTATTAGGCCAATAAAATAATGGAGAAAAAGTGTAGTACGGTGGGTCAAGCTTTATCCCTCAGAAAACGATAGATATTGCAATTATGAGAGAGAGACAGAGAGAGAAAGGCGTTTCTGTTTGTTGCTTCTACTTTTCTATCTACAAAAAAAAAAGAAAACCACAACGGTGCGAATGTTGGAAGAATGGAAGCAAACCAAAGGCCAAGTATGGCGGCAAAAAGAAACTTAAAAATCTCCAAAATAATTCCGATATACTTAAAATTTTGCCCATTTGTCTGAAAGCAATAACTAGAACAGTCTGAAAACAAAGATGGTGAAGAAAGAGTAACGTTAAGTGTCTTTTTGAAGTGTTTTTCCTAACAGGGTTTGGTCTTATATCTCTTTTTCTGTTTTCCTTTTTACTAGTCATTGATAAGGAAAGGCAGTGACTTTTAGGGGGCTTGTTTTTTTTTTTTCCAATTTTAGTAGTTTTTTTTTGGGGTATATGGGTATGGAGGACGGTGCTATTAATGGCTTTAACGTTTCAAACAAGGCAAACTTAGATGTTGGAAAAATTTCTACTACTATTTGTTACAATTTCCAACTGCAGAATACTGAATCATTCCCTTCCAAGAACATGATGGGTCATAATCAAGATCCTCACCGTCCATTCTCTGATGAGGATGATGATCGAGGTGGTGGTGATAGTGAGCCCACTCTTAACCACGGCGGAGCTAACAAAATGCCTTCTTCTAACGAGCATAATGTATATTCTGATGCTAGTTTTCTTCCTCCTCCTCCTCCTCCTCCTCCTCTTCCAGCTACTGGTGGTGCTGCTGTTGTAAGGACTTTTCAGCCTTTTGACATTTCTACCAACTCATCCCCAGGTAAAAAAGCTTTTCTTTTTTCCTTCCCCCCCCCCCCCCCNCCCCAAAACAAACACCCCGGACCTTGACCTTAGTCCTAAACTAGTTACTTTATTTTGTTCTTGATGTTTCCTTTTCAACCCTTTTTTCTCTCTTTCTCTGTGCTATTGAAAAAAGAAAGATCTGAATTTAATACTACTAGTACTGTTTTTGTGCTGCTACTTAAAAGAGCAGAGACACAGAGTGAGTAAATGGAAGAAACAGAAGAAAAAAAGTGTCTGAATAATGGAGAATAAATATATGTTTTTTGCTGTGTTTGTAACTGTGCAGTAGAAGGAATGGCAGCGGCACTGGGGTTTCCGTTTACATGGTCTCAGTGGAAAGAACTGGAGAGGCAAGCTATGATCTACAAATATATGGTCTCAGCTATACCTGTCCCTCCAGATCTTCTCTTATCAATTTGCACTAATTCCTCTGGAGCTTCTCTCGCTACTACCTGTAACAACCCTTGTTTTTCCCTATTATCCTATCTATTTTTCCCCTTCTTATTTTTTCTAGTTATATTGGTTATTCTTGATTTTTTTGGGCAGTGGCTAGTGGTTCGATACAAGGCCAAAGATGCAGAAATATAAGGGATCTAGAACCAGGTAGGTGCAAAAGAACGGACGGCAAGAAATGGAGATGCTCAAGAGATGTAGCACCTCATCAGAAGTATTGTGAGCGTCATATGCATAGAGGCCGTCCCCGTTCAAGAAAGCATGTGGAAGTTCATGCCACTCTTAGCAACAACAATGATAATAAGAAGACTCGAAATCACCCTGTTACTCTTGAATCTACTCCCATTGCTGTTCCTAAACCCTCACCTACTGGTCAAACTGACAGCCGTTCAACACAGCCTCTTAGATCTGCCTTTCAACATATGGAGGGTCCCTTGTTTCTTCATGATAAAATGGGGCAAAATATCTCCACTGATTACTCTTTCAATGAACTACACAGGTTTTTATTTCTGTAGCTGCTATTTCATTCTTGGTTATGAATTGTGACATTTTCTTTGGCCCTGCAACTGTGATTGAGCTTAAGTCCTGTTAGTAGTAGTCCCACATTGGTTGTGTTTAAGGCTATTTGTCTCCTTATATGGTCTTAGACATTACTTACTTTTTTAGCTAGTTTTTAGAGTTGAGTTAGTTCGAAAGTCTATTTTGTTATCCATCACCTTTAATTATACTTAGTAAATTTTTAATGGAAAAAACCCGTATTTTATGGTATTTGTTTGTTTTTTGTATGAGTAAAGAAGTTCGGGCTGGACGATGGAAGGTGAGTTGGTGGCAAAGGCTGGTGTTGGACAGCAATGGCAACATTTGATGGAGTCAAACATACACCCGGCGGACTGGCAGGATAGTTACAGGGAAGAGGCATTGAATTTACTGGCGTGTAGAGATTTGGAAAGAACTGAAGATGTGAGTATGAGGCACAATGGTGAGTTCAATTTCATGATAAATCCAGAATTACTTTCTTTGGATAAGCAATCTGTAAAGGAGGTCCCCAGGGATTTAATTAATGCATGGTCGAATGATAACATCTACGACAATATGGAGGAGGCTTCATTATGGCCATCACAAGGGAACATCTCTCCGTCGTCACTTACTCTGTCTATGGCTATGGCTGCGGGCAATGCGCTTGATGAGGATATGGGATTGGAGAGTAGTGTCATGAATAATGCGTATCCGAACAAGTCTTGGGAGAAATTCAGTTGGGTACCTTTTGCATCTGGAGGACCATTGGCTGAAGTTTTACACCCTAGTTCTTCTATTAATCAAGGTGAAAATCCAGCCTCTTCATATACAAGCAATTGTGATTCAATCAGCCCTGCAGCAACAACCGTTTCATCGCCATCTGGAGTTCTTCAGAGGACAATGTTTTCACACTCTGATGGCAGTGTTTGCAACAGCCCAATTCTTGCACCTCCAACTAACACATCTGAGACGGTTCCATTCCAGTGGCTAAGTTAGAAGAGAATGCCAAAATGGCTCTTCCCTTTTTTTTTGTTTTCCTTTTTTACAGTTGTGTTCCTTCCTAGTCAATGATGCCAGAAGTTTCCAAAGTGAATGTCTAAAGTTCATTTTCAGGCAATCTCAGTTCCCAACACTAGATTAAAAAAGGTGTTATACTACTATCCTACAAGTAGTTTTTGAAAAGCTATTCTTAAATTTCAGCAATTGTACTTGTATGTCAAAAGAGTAGAGTCTTTTTGCCTCGTTGGTCCTTTGTCTGTCTTAACATACAAAAAAGAATTAGAATGTTCTAATCTTGGGTTTATCATGGGAATGAACTGTGGTGGTGTTATGTGCACTGAAGATTTTTAAATAAGTACTCAAATTACAGTACTAGTTGATGAAATGGAACAAGGATAATGGCCTTACTATCTGCTCTCTCTCTTTTCTTGAGCTGCCTAGTCTTTAGGACTGTCCCCCTTACTCTGCTGAGAAAAATATCACAGCTTGACTTTATAGATACAGCGATATACTCCTTTAAATACTGCTTTTGAAATTTGAAGCCCTTTATAATATCTGTGATATTGGAGAGTGATTTCACATCCAGCAGCTTTTAATTTGTGTTCACTTTCCATGTTTTTTTTCCACTTCAGTTCCTTTTGTTCTGTGTTCATTCAATCAACCCGGATTTTTGGAAGACAATAAAGATCACATTTGGTAAAATAAAGAATATCTCATGAACCATTCAAGAAATCTATCGGTGTCTCGGACGTTCGTGTGAATTCTCGTGAATTCTAGTTCTTTACACCCTCTGCTTGCTCCATATATTTGCTTTAGTGCTTTTCATGAGCTAAAAGAAAGTAGCATTTATCTTAATCTAAATGATATTATGAGATTTTTTTTTAATAAAAATGCAATTTACAGTTCTAATGGTATATAAAATAAGTAATTTTTTAACTGATTTAATTTTTCAAAGATAAACTAATCCATTATCAATTCAAGTTCAAAAGTCCGTTCATTTGCTCTGGAAAATATTGGGATATTGTACGAGTTGCTCGTGTTGTTTGAGGGAAAAAGAAAACACATAAAATACCTTTTCGGTTTCAATTTATGTGAACCTGTTTTTATTTTGGTCCGTTCTAAAAAAGAATGAGTCTTTTCTTAATTTGGAAATAATTTAGCTTAAACTTACAGTTCTATCGTTAATGAGAAGCTTTTATAACCACACAAATACTCTAGATCTCTTTTCGATTTGTTTAGGACCACAAATTTCAAAAGTCTTCATTTTTTCTTTCACATAAATTGGAACGGAAGGAATATTAAAAATTACGGACGGGTTGTGGCAACAAGTTGAGATGGCCGAGTTGGTCTAAGGCGCCAGATTAAGGTTCTGGTCCGAAAGGGCGTGGGTTCAAATCCCACTCTCAACATTAACATTTTACTTTTTTTCTACGTCGGCAGATGATGATGAAAGGGAAAACTGTTGTAAATTACGTTCCCGCATTTTCTTTTTCCTTAATAAAACCAAAGAGTGGGGTGAAAACATAATAAAGTTTAAAAGACGACCCTACTTTGTAAAATATAGAAAATAAGCCATTATTCCAGAACGATCGAGCCTTCGCGACCCAAAAGGGGTCCAGACTCCCAGTCACACTCAACACTCATCACCTTAATTCCTAGTACTAGTATTATCTAAAACCTTCACGATTTCTCCACACCCTTCTCTCTTTTCCCTATAAATACCTCCTATTGCACAACATAAGCAACAGAAAACAAGACCAATCCATAAAAAAATATCCTGTGAAAAAAACATAAGCTATCTTTCTGGATTTGTTTTGAGTTTTATAATGGCTTGCAAAACTCTTACATGTTCAGCAGCTTCTCCTTTAGTAGTTAATGTTGGTGCAGCGTCCTCTAAGAGTAACAATAGGGTAGCTGCTGCGCCTTTCTCTGTTTTCTTTCCATCCGCATGCAACGTGAAAAGGCCAGCGTACTCTAGGCTTGTAGCTCAGGCAACCGGAGATAACAAAGATACTTCAGTTGACGTGCATGTCAGCAGCGGTCAAGGAGGAAACAACAACCAAGGCAGTACTTCTGTCCAGCCCCGTCCTAGGAAGATGTCTCTTGATGTCTCCCCTTTCGGTATGTCTCATTTAGCTACTGCCGCAATACCACTTAGGACTACTATTTAATTTGCATTTAACTTTTAACTATTTAAAGATTTTGACACTATAATATCAGTGCATTTAAGTTCGTTGATTTTTTAGGTTACTAGTTCCAATTATTAGAGGCGGATGAAAATATGTCTAAAACACCCTCCTTTGTTCCGAAATTTTTTGGTTGCTATAGTGAAATGTTGTTATACATGACATATATTATAACATGATATAATTAATATTCAGTTTTGAAAAAAATTTAATTTTTATACTGAATGACTATTATATAAGGATATTGTTATAGATAGGTTTGACATTAGCTAATATTGGATTCTAACAAAAAAACTCATGACTAAAAGAGTACTGTCTTTTGTGCTAAAACTATAAAGGTCGAACCCATCAAAATATTTTATTTTTAACCCATGGAGTTCAAGTCTTTAATATTCTTAGATGATGTGGAAGTGATCACAACGTTAGTACTATAGTTACTGGTTAAATTCAATTCCAGTAGGTCATTGCTCGTGAATCAAGATCGTTAGTAGTGGTTGATGGTTTGATTAAGCTCTGCTTCATTAGTTGACATTAGGAACTCTTTTTTATTATTCATGTGATAAACAGGATTGTTAGACCCAGTGTCTCCGATGAGAACAATGCGGCAGATGATGGACACCATGGACAGACTGTTCGAGGATACCATGGCATTCCCAGGAAGGAACAGATCATCAGCAGGGGAAATACGTGCTCCTTGGGACATCAAAGACGATGAAAATGAAATCAAGATGCGTTTTGACATGCCGGGGTTCTCTAAAGAAGAAGTGAAAATATCTGTGGAAGATGATTTGCTTGTTATCAAAGGCGAACACAAAAAGGAAGAAAGTGGAGATGACAACTCTTGGGGCAGGAATTATAGCTCCTATGACACTCGTCTAGGTCTCCCAGATAATGTTGAGAAAGATAAAATTAAAGCAGAACTGAAGAATGGAGTCCTTCTCATCTCAATTCCGAAGACAAAAGTTGAGAAGAAGGTGATTGACGTGCAAATCAACTAAAAAGTTCATGGTATTCGGTTTTCTCGTTTTTTTTTTTTTTTTTTTTTTTTTTTTTTTTTTTTTTTTTGGTAACATTCTGTTAATGTAACTTCGGGCGCAAATATTTATACCAATATAGTTTTAGCTACTGTGTTTGTCATTCTTTTCTCGTTTTCCTTTTCCAGCTAGTAGTATTTCTTCCACCGCGTGAAGCCCTCAAAGTATTCCTACTAACCAATAGAGAGGGTTACTTGATACTGCAGATTCGTTAGTGCGTCGAATTATTAGTCCAAGCATGTTTTTCCAAATCTAAAAAACGCTGAAAACATTATACTAAACATAAAACTGAAAGGAACAGTCAACGGCTCTCAAGGCACATATTATCTTTAAAAGAAATTTAATACTCTCCTTGGGCAAACATTTAAAGGTGAAGGAAAAGACTTAATTTTGCTATCTAAAATGTATTGGGTGTATACTGTATCTGCACACCTAAGTGAAGTCAAATACTCCGTTTCTGTCGCAAATAATACTTATTAGATCTCCCTAATAACTACATCAGGATAACATTAACAAACTACTACTCTACTTCAGAAACACATTACACACAGCTAGCAATCACTTCAGTGTACTCCCATGTTTAGCACAGCTTCGATTCTACAAGAAGTCAGCATTCACATTTATTAAAAAAGAAAAAGGAATGAGAAACAGATTCAGAGAAGAGGAAGAAAAGGTCAACTGGTCACCCAATGGTCCCAGGGAACTAGCTCAGAAATTTTACAAGAGCAGAACACAGGATCACAAACCAATGTGATAGAGAGAGGAATATCATGGAACTCACTGAAGAAAGTCACCGTTAGAACATGTCAGTAATGGTACTCGAGGCATTGCCTAGATAAACATAGTATACCAGATTTTAATTACATCAACATAGGAACTCATAAACCTGCCAACAGTACAAGCTTTAAGAACAAGTATCCGGTGGGTAAGAGATGCCCAGCTGAGTAATGAGAATAAACTAAGTGACAAAAGCCACAAGGTACTTAGTGGTATTTGTATCTACGTATGCATTTAGATATAAGATCAGCTGAGAAATGCAAAGTGATTTATGACTGCACTGCAGGCCGAGGAGCACGTGGTCGAACAGGAGTCTTTGATGGGCTCACTCTGCAGTATGCAAAAAGTTTTAAGATTAACGGATATGTCAGTGAAATAGAGAAGACGCATATTTGCACCGGAAACAGAGAGCTACCTTATAGGGAGTGATCCCAATATTGCACCACTGCAATTCAGTGCAGCAATGGCACTCTCAGCCTGCAACAACCAGAAAATTCATCATGAAACTATGTAAACATCATAGCCATGAAATGCCACGTGCTAAAATATATTACATTACACCACGGGGAGTCCACTAAGTTTTGGGACCAATTATTGAGATCATTAAATTCAAAGAACAGGTCAAGCAAAGATAGTTGACACCCTCAAAGTCTGCCATTGCCACAGCAGAAGTGTCCTCAAAATAAATTGCAGTGCAACTAATCACTAGGAGGAGGTAAATAGAAGTGTGGCACCCTCCTATACAAGAACAGAAAGTGTGGTACTCTAGAAATCCCATTTTTGACTTGCGGCACAGGCACCTTAAAACATAAATTCCACGTGTGTTAAGGCAACAGAAAACAGCTTTGAAATGAATCAACGAGAACTGAATGCAGATTGCACCAGAAATCTAGAGAGTGCATGAAGAAGTTCAAATCTGGAACCTCCACCAAAAAGACTAATAGAAGTTCTCTTATAGTTCCCTATATCCATTGTCAATGAATGCTGTGGATGAAGCGGTAGCATGCTAGCTGAGAGCAACCAAGGAACAGAAAAATTATAAGATATCCTCATGCATGTACATTGAAGATACTTTATCACGGGAACCAGACTTCACACTACAGTTTGGGTGCTACATTAGTAGTACTTTTTCCAATTTGAAGATTGCTTGGATGATAAAGCTGGTCTACTCTTTACAGAAGTATCTCACATAGGAGTACCAAGTATAAAGCACTTCCCTTCCAGCTTCGTTTAAGTGATCAGGACATACAGAATCCAGTCATCCACATAGTAAAAGTCGTACAGGCTCCCGTCAAAGCAATAGCCATAAACGTATATCACAATTTATAGCCATGACCCCCACTCAAAGCACCAGCTAAAAGTTGGTTACTGAGAGATGCAAGAAAAGCCCGAGCTGAGCAGCCTCAAAATCACCGAGATCGCAATTTTATTTACCCAACATTACTGTGAATTCCTAATATTCTACTGGCATGTATTCATTAGCTTCCAAATATACCACATGCCTGTTGAACTGATCAAAATGACAACACAGGCAACTTCTTTTTTCCTGCTGTCTAGAACTACTTTATAAGTGATTAATATTGCACATAGCGTCCTCGGGTTTCTTTCATAAAAGTGATGATATCTTAACTTGTAAAATAAACATCCACCTTCTCCAAATCTGGTGATTCTGAGATCTTCGATTTGTTCCCATATAACTAAAACATAGAAAGGCAAAAAGACCTCATACCCATCCTAGTTAAGGAATTAAGGGTACTTTGCTACAATATTAGTTATGCAAGAATTATAATACAAGGATTCTCATGGCAGTGGATAAGAATGTGTAGATTGTTACAAAAATTATTTTGCGGTCAATAATAATGTAAGAAGTATTATATGGTAAAGGATAGTACATAGGGGTTGTCTACTTTAAGGACATCTTTTCGATACTCTTGCAGAGATATTACTAATAAACGTAGTCTTATTCCACATTTTATCCCACAGAAGATAATAATACATTTATTACCACAGAAGTTATGTCGGTATAAGTAGTGCCTGATTTAGTACCTGAAATCAAACATTGACTCAATTATAAATTTTAACTAGAAAACAAATATTGTATTAGTTATGCATGATTACATTAGTAATGCATAGCTTTATTTATACTTTATATGTATTAGTTATGCGAAACTTCATATTGGAATTGTTTTTTTGTGGCCGACCAAAGGAACCCTCTCCTTCCAGCAGTAACTCAATCGACACAACTAAATACCACAGACATTTATATTGAACACAAGTCGGTACCATATCCTGTATTTTTCATCACTCTACTGCTCTAACAATGCAGCAACCAATTAAAAAAACACACTAGCTAAATTCACAAAGAAACACAAGCACATTAGAACTGAGTCACTGACCTGCAGATGATGGACCTTTCTCATTATTCCAGAGAGAAAGTAATGCTCACATGGCTCATGTTATGTAGTTAAAGAGAATAGCATTACTTTCTCATGGCAAAGATAGATATCAACATAAGCTTAGCATTTCCGCAAGCAAGAGGAGAAAAACTTTTAAACTTCAGTTTATGTCAATATTATCTCAAATTCACAGGAGTGGCCACACAACTACCAAGAACTTTCTTCACCCACATAAACTTATCCAAAAGGGACAAAAACTGATGTTTTTACACTTTGAATGTAAAAGAATCATATAACATCATATGAAAGCTAAACTACAAGAATTTATAATGAAAGACAAAAGCTCATGGAAGTTACCATAACAAACTCGACAAAAGCTATACGAGTGGAATAACGATAGTCACCAAGCAACCTCAAGCACTTAACCTGTGTTAGAGAAGGAAACAGCATAGAGTTAGGACCTTAACTAGGACAGGCACTTTGAGACAAGTCAGTGAGAAGCTACAAACCTCTCCACAAAAAGATTCAAAGAAGAGCTTGACATCTCCTTGAGTAACCTGCTTCATACAAATGAACAAGTCATAAAGCATTTATCCCCAAAGAAGCTCTTCAACCATGAGAAGCAGGGATTGCAAACTCAAAATTACCTTTGTATCAATGTTTGTACAGTATATAGTTCTTGCACACATCTCCCTTTCATCTTCGGACTACATATCAGCGCCAAAGGTAAATAACATAGTATTAGCAACACCGGGTATCCATTCATCACCTCAACAGCAATTTTGCAAAAGGGAAGTACCAAAGTATACACATTTTCTCACCCTTGGAAGAAATTTTGGATTAACTGGTGCAATTGCAGTTTTAGAGGGAAGCACCCTCACAGGGTAAAACCCTAGCATAGTCCCTGCAAGACTCAAGGCATTCCTTGCTCCTTCTGCAGACCATACATGGGACAATGCCACTGTTAGACAACAAGAACTTTAACCAAAAAATGTCAAATCAAAGATTATGGTTCAAGATACCTTCATCAATAAATTCAATAAAGGCGAAACGGAGTAAAGAATTGGGGTCTCCACATATGCGACAGTCAACCACCTTCAGCACATCAAGGTTAGTCAGGTTATGGCAACAAAAGATTTCATTAACATATTAATAACTCCAACAAAAATTTGACCAAACAAGAAACATATTCACCTGCCCACAAGCAAGAAAAAGTGTAGCAAGTTGCTCCTCAGTCACCTATATATAATAAGAAGCATTAGTCTCCAGGGAAAAAAGATGAAGGTGAAATAATGAACAAGTACCCATTTTTTTTAGTACCTGGTGATCAATGTCAGACACATAAACAGTCCTCCTTATAACCTCTTCACGCTGGGCCATGGTTGTCCGGCCGTTCATCCTTCTCCTACCATGACCATAGCCATTTCTCTTCTGCTAGTCCATTTCAACCCGAATTGTCAGCCATGACCCTCAAGACATCAATTTTATTACAAAACAAGGTTTGAAAAAGGTGACTAACCATAGACTTCTAACATCCTCCCATTTTAGACCTTATTGACTACACCATCCTCTCATTTTTATGTACTTGCATGATATATACCAACTATGGTATTTCATAATACTATAAGCTATCAAGTTATGTTTAACATACATAAACTGGATAACCTAACACTTGCATATGCATAGTTTTTTGTAGTAGCTACTAAATAAGTAAGTTAGTTACCCTTCTGTTGGAAATTCCATCGCCACCGAGTCCAGCTTGCACAGCAAAACTGAAAGCATCAAATCCAAATTGGTCTCCACCGGGAGGGAATGGCACTACTCCACCATAGTTGTCGGAAGAGAGGGAGGGGGGAACAAACTCTGCAGCCATGGGGTTCAGTTTGGAGAACATTTCCTCCAAATCCCTCATCTCCCTGCTGCTCTTAAACCCTTCCTCATCAACACCGTTCATTTTCTGATGATGAAGATTATGGTGATGACTCAGCACTCCATTGTCGTTGATTCTTTGCTGTTGCTGTTGAAATACATCCATTAGAGGCTTACGCTGGACAGTGGTTTTCATCTGAAGATTCTGATCAATCGGTAACGTTGACCGTGGCACGCCGTTCTGATTTGACTGATGATCGACGGCAGCAGAATCATTACCGTCCGTCCGATTCAACGACCCGTTCTCACCCACGGCCATGATTGTTCCTTCTTTCAGCAACTATGTGCCCAAGACTGGTCCTTTTTCCTCCTCCTTTAAACCTTTTTTCCCCAATTTGGGTTCTGTGAAAAAGCAACACGGAAAAGAAAAAGATCAGTCCTTTCATTCCCAATTTTATCAAGCAGGGGTTTTAATATCATAATTTCCACCAACCGAGTTATCAGAAAAAGAAAAATGGAAATCGATATTTCGTACCTGATGGTCTAGAGGGTGTCCATTAATCAAAAGAAAAAAAAAACAAACTCAAAGATTGGTGAGCTGGAAGAACAAGAACAAAACTTTTTAAGAGTGATGTATTATTTGACTGGTCTGTCTGCCGAAATAAAGAGAAGAGAAGTAGGGAGTCACAAACAAAGAAGAAACTTAGTAGGCGTTTGGACATAAGAATTAGTAAAACTAAAAAAAATGGTGAAAATTTTTTTCAACCAAAAATGGTATTTGATATTTAGAGCTGTGTTTGGACATAAATTTTAATTTGGATTGTTTTTGAAGTTTAGTGATTTGAGTGAAAATTTTGAAAAATAACTTTTTACAATTTTTCAAATTTTTGAAAATTTTCAAAATGCATCTTCAAATGAAATTAAAAATTTTATGAACAAACGCTGATTTCGTAAGAAATAAAAAATTTTTGGAAATATCTTCCATCAAATTTTATGTCCAAATGGGCACTTAGAGACTAAGAGCCCGTTTGGACATAAGAAACTTTTCCGTTTTTTTCAAAAAAAATTCACTTTTTTCCTGAAATCAGTGTATGTTCATAGAAATTTTAATTTTCACTTGAAGATGCATTTTGAAATTTTCGAAAGTTTTAAAAACTTCAAAAAGTTATTTTTTAAAATTTTCACTCAAATTACTCACAAAACTTCAAAAATAACCCAAAATTATATTCATGTCCTAACACAACTCTAAATTTCAAATTTCATTTTCAATTGAAAATCTTTTTCACCCTTTTTTGAAATTTTACAATTCTTATGTCCAAGCACCTACTTAGAGCCCGTTTGGACATAAGATTTTTCCCTTTTTTTTTTTGAAATGAGCATTTGTACATCAATTTAATTTTCACTGAAAGATGCATTTTGAAATTTTCGAAAATTTTAAAAACTTCAAAAAGTTGTTTTTCAAAATTTTCACTCAAACCAATTCACAAAACTTCAAAAATAACCTAAAATTATATTCATGTAACACAACTCTAAATTTCAAATACGACTTTCACTTGAAAAAATTTCCCCCCTACTTTGGAATTTTACAATTCTTATGTCCAAACGCCCACTAATAGAAGGGGCTTTTGCATCCGTACCCACTTTTGTGCCACGTTTTAACTTATACCCGCTTTATAAAAAAAATTACATTTGTACCCGCTTTTGCGCATAACTTCAGCATGCAGGGCTGAAGTAGCAAAGGCAATCACACAAAACTTCAGCATTCTAGTAGACGGGCCTGAAGTAGCTTGCGAACTTCAGCTTCTTCAGCTCTAGTAAATAGGGAACTTTTTTATCTTTGTAAATGGGGAACTTCATGTTGAAGTTCCTCAGTTATAAAGACAAAAACTTCAGCATACGGGGCTGAAGTTCCCCTAGTTATACTGGGGAACTTAAGCTCTAGAGCTGAAGTTTTTGTCTTTGTAAATGGGGAACTTCATGCTGAAGTTTTGTCTTTTGTAAATGGGGAACTTCAACATACGGGTATGAAGTTCCCAAGTTATAAAGACAACAACTTCAGCATACGATGCTGAAGTTCCCCATTTACAAAGACAAAAACTTCAGCATACGGGGCTGAAGGAACTTCAGCTATAGAGCTGAAGTTTTGTCTTTTGTAAATGGGGAACTTCAGCATATGGGGCTGAAGTTCCCAAGTTATAAAGACAACAACTTCAGCATACGATGCTGAAGTTCCCAATTTATAAAGACAACAACTTCTGAAGTTCCCCAGTTTACAAAGACAAAACTTCAGCTTTAGAGCTGAAATTTTGTCTTTGTAACTGGGGAACTTCAGCCCCGTATGCTGAAGTTGTTGTCTTTATAACTTGGGAGTTTGTAACTGGGAAACTTCAGCTCTAGATCTGAAGTTTTGTCTTTGTAATTGGGGAACTTGAGCCCCGTATGTTGAAATTTTGTCTTTACAACTGGTGAACTTCAGCTTAATTGGTGAACTTCAGCTCAGCGAGGGAAAGGGGAGCTGGCGTTATTTAAAAAGTGGGTACAAGTTAAAAGTTTTAAGAAAAATGGGTATAGATTAAATGAGTGCGACCAAATAGGGTGCGTCGCACAATTTTTACCTAATAGAATACAACAAATTCGTGCTTATAGACTTTTCCAAATGACGGAGCACTCCCAAACACCATGTACAAAATAATATACAAAAATACATTGGTGGTACTAAGTAGATATCTAAACCTTTCTTTGAAAATTACACAATGTAAATAGTATAAAAATAATTTTATCTAGTTATATGACTTGTTGAATCACTTTGATATGATGAAAAAATCAAATATAATAGTAAAGAAGATTTAAAAGATTTTATGTCATAGGTTCAAATTTCAGTTGTGACATCTTAAGATCTTTTTTAATCTCCTTGTATAAATTTTGGATTCTACCACTATTAAAATGATGCTAGAATATGTACCAAGCAGTCCCACTTATCAACACATGATTTTAATAGTTTTTCACAAAAAACGTGGTTTAAAGTAAATATCCATGTGAACAAATTACACTACATATTTACAGATTTTGAAATTTCCATGTTAGTAACATATAGCAAGTGATAAGGAAAGTGCTCATTTTGGAACAGAACTGATGGGAAGCAATATAATTTTTGTTTTTGGCACAACCACCTTCTTTTGTTTTGGACGCTCTCAGCGAAGACCAGTTGAGCCATCGTAGACTTAGACAAGTTAGGGCTCGTTTGGTACGAGGGAGAGAGATAATTAATTTTGAGATTAAATTCGAAATGACTTTATTTCACGTTTGGTTCCGGAATTAGTTATTTCAAGATTTTAGTATTGTTTTTATCTCTTGGGAGGGTGGAATAATTAATCCCGAGATAATTAATCTCGAAATAATTAATCCTGGAATAACTTGTTTCCCAACTAAACTGCCTCCTAACAGGGGCAAACCTAGAGCATTGAATATGGGTTCCTGGGAACCTAGTAAATCTTGCATATATCCTTTATTTATATTAAGAAATTCACTAATCTATACTATATTAAAAGCACGAAGGCGCTTAGCGAAATGTCGTTCGCCTTTTTTACCCTTTAAAAATAGAGTTTACATTGGATAAAATTGTCAATTTAATTAAATTTCCTAATATTAGGACATTAAATCAACTAAAATTTTACTCATTAAATGATTCCTTATTTGAATTATGTATGAAATCCTAATATTTAAGACTTCAAAATTAATAAATATTTTACTTTATATAAGTCAACTACATTTCCAAGTGCATATTCCCGTATTTACTTATTAGGATTTGGGCGAACGTGTAAGGAAGAATTTTAAATTATGTTAGAAAGGTATACGAGTTTCTGTTGAGAAAGGTGTTACATAAGTCTTTAAAAGGGTAGATTAGTCATCTTATTATACTATACCAATAGGAATCTAGCAGGTGGTTAAGTTAGTTGGACACATGTATTATATATACACACGTGTATACACATATATTCAATATACAAAATAATATTTTCTGATGCTATCTTCTTCTTCTCCATCCTGTCTTCTTTCTCATCTTCTTTCTTTCTACATTTACGCTTCTTAATTCCTCTTCTTCTTCATACAACTACATGGTATCAGAGCACAACTAGTAATCTCTAGCTTGTGGTTCGATCATTCTTCAACAGAATCAACTATCTCTGTTTAGTGTTCTTGACGTTCTTCATCAACAATGGCGATTCCACTGAATCATACAACTGAACAACACGCACAAACTCCAGCTCCAACTCCTATGCTAGGGGTGAATCAAGCACCTAGAATCGACTATAATCACCCATTGTTCCTGTCTTATTCGGATGTTAATGGAATCCAAATCATATTATTTCAATTGATAGGTATAGAAAACTATTCTATTTGGTTTAGATCGATGAGAGTAGCTCTTTTGGGTAGGAACAAATTGGGGTTGGTAGATGGTTCTTGTGCTAAAGAAAAATTCCCAGAAATAATATGGAATCATTGGGAAAGAGTTAATGCAATAGTCCGTTCTTGGATTATGAATTCTGTGACTAGTGGATTCTTAGGTGGAATTATGTATGCTTCAAGTGCACAGGCTGTGTGAAATGATTTGTTTGAAAGATTTAATAAAGTAGATGGTGCAAGATCTTTTAATCTGCACAAAGAAATTGCTACCTTATGTCAAGGAACTACGTCTGTATCTGTCTATTTTTTGAAATTGAAGAATTTGTGGGAAGAGTTTGAAGCATTGGTTCCATCCCCTGGTTGTGATTGTGAAAAATCAAGGGAGTCTGTGGTGCATTTACAGAAATTGAAACTGTTCCAGTTCTTGATGGGGTTGAATGACTCATACAATCAAGCAAGAAGCCAAATACTGTTAATGAGTCCAATACCTGCTGTAAACTAGGCGTATGCAATGATCATCAGCGATGAAAGTCAAAAAACAGTAGCAACTTCAGCAGGGTTGTTAGATGCAAATCCACCTAATGTTGCTGGTCAATATGATGTGGCTATGTATTCAAGAATAGGTGAAAATTAAAGGTTTAATCAGAAAGTAAGAAAGAACTACAATGTTCAATGTGAGTTTTGCAAACTCAAATGTCATAGCAAAGAAAATTGTTACAAGATTGTGGGATATCCCACAGACTTTAAACTCAAAAAGAAAGGGGGAGTTGGGACTATACTACTCATAACACATTGACCGAGTCTGCAACTCAGAACAATGGAAATACAAGATTCAATAATGCATCTACTTACAATGTCCTAAATGAAGACAATTTACAAAACAATCAGACTGCTGGGAATACATTTGGTCAGTTCACTAGATTAATAGATGTTGCAAATCAATCTATGGGACAAAATATGAATAATCAACTAAATCTACAAGGTCAGCTGATTAGTTGCACATTTACTAAAGAGCAGTATGAGCAGATCCTCCATTTGCTAAACAACAACAATATTGGGACAATTTCTAGTGCCAATGTAGTAGGTAAATCTAAGTATTTTAAAGATTGGATAATAGATACTAGGGCTACCAATCATATGGTAGCAGATATGGACTTGTTGGATAAGTCTACTATAGTACAAACTCAGTATCCAAAAAGAGTGCTCATGCCTAATGGAGATGTGACACATGTTACACACACTGGAGCCAATACCATAGCAAGTAGAAACACAATAACTAATGTGTTTTATATTCTTCAGTTCAAATTTATTCTTCTTTCAGTTTCTAAACTGACAAAAGAATTGAGATGTTTAGTAGCTTTCTTCCGTGATTTTTGTATTTTTCAGGAACTCTTCACTGGGAAGGTGAAAACGATTGGTAGAGAAAATGATGGGTTATATATACTAAGAAGTCAAGCAGCGGGTGAAGTTACTCTAGCAGCTACCAAAAGACCAACAAGCTATGATATCAACTTAGCAGAGGACATAAAATTGTGGCATAGGAGATTTGGACATGTATCACCAAATGTACTTAGGAAGTTACTACCTATTACTCTAGAGCTTATAGCACAAAAAGTAAATAAGTGTGTTGTATGCCCATGTGCAAAGCAAATAAGGCAACCCTTTCCTAGTAGTTGCATTAAATCTACTGCTTCATTTGATTTGGTTCATATAGATCTTTGGGGACCATATAGAGTGGCTACATTTGATGGTAACAAGTATTTCTTTACTATGGTGGATGATTTCTCCAGAACAACATAGTTATTTTTGCTCAAACTTAAATCTGATGTGTGCACTATTCTTCAACAATTCATAATGTTTGTAAGAACTCAGTTTAACAAAACAATAAAGTCATTCGAACTGACAATGGTACTGAGTTTGTCAATACAACCTGCAAAAATATGTTCATTAATCTTGGGATAATTCATCAGACTACTTGTGCCTACACACCACAACATAATGGTGCGGCTGAGAGAAAATAAAGACATCTTCTAGAAGTCACACGAGCAATTAGATTTCAGGGACATATACCTATAAGGTTTTGGGGATACTGTGTATTAGCTGCAGCCTATTTGATTTAATAGAATGTCAAGTTCAGTTGTAGCCAACATATCTCCATATGAGAAATTGTATGGAAAGAAGCCATCACTAAAACATCTTAAAGTACATGGATGCTTATGCTTTGCAAAGATAGTGCAAGAACAAGATAAACTGATGCCTAGGTCTAAGACAATCATTCATATGGATATGCAACTTCTCAAAATGGGTATCTGCTGTATGATATTAACAACAAGACCTTCTTTGTCAACAGAGATGTTATTTTCAAAGAAGACATTTTTCCATTCAAAACTCTTAATCACAATAAAGGTCTACCTATTTTCATGAATAACAACAGTCTTCAACCAATATCAGATGATACAGTCAATCAACTCACTACTGAAATAATTGAACCAAGTCTTACTGACTTTCAAACAAATGAAGTTGAGAATATTCACAACATCACAGAAGATACAAATCTACAAAGTTCTAGTCTACCGGCTGATCTTAGACAATGTCCTACTTCTGGAGCCTCACAACAACACACATCAACTGAGGTAACAACTGATACTTTAGCTTCAAGTATTTTACCTTCAAGTACTACTCATGCTCAATTGTTCAGTCAGCAAAATTCAACAGAAGTGATTTTGAAAAAATCAAACAGAGACAAAAGACCACACTTTGGATGAAAGACTTTGTATCTTTAAACATTCATCAGGATAATCCCTATGCCTTATCTAAATTCATATCATATGAAAACATCTCTCCTACCTATCAATCTTTTATTGTTGCATCTTCTTCTGTTTCTGAACCTACAAATTATCATGAAGCTATCAAAGATCCTAGATGGATAGATGCTATGAAGGCTGAGATTGAAGCTTTAGAAAACAACCACACTTGGGACATAGTTGCCCTACCTGAAGGGAAATCACCTATAGGGTGCAAGTGAATTTACAAAATAAAATATAGAGCTACAGGGGAAATAGAAAGCTTTAAAGCAAGATTGGTTGCAAAAAGATTTAGCCAAAAAGAGGGAATTGATTACCAAGAAACCTTTTCACCAGTGGTAAAAATAGAAGCTGTAAGAACTGTTCTAGCAATAGTTGCTGCTAAACAGTGGCATATTGTCACGCCCCGATCCTGGGGGCGAGACCGGCACCCGGTGCCTCATCTATCCTTGCGTACCAAGTTGCGACTTAGGAATTCTGGACATATAATGTCATACTTTGGACATGGTCCACATTGCAAGGCAATTTTCGAAAACAAAATATAAAACTGAATAGAGACTAACGCTGACTAAATGTCAACATAAAGCTGGGCCGGCAAGGCCGTTATAACTACTATAACTGACAAGCCAACAAAAATATACGTACAGGGCCTACAAGCCCAACATACTGCACTAACTGACAGGATATGTCTACAAGCCTCTGCTGATGGATGTACTGTAATAGAAATAGGGCCCCGACCTACCCATAACCTATCTACATATATACACAAGATGTACACAAAACTTCTAGACCTGGCAACTTCGAAGTATGTAGAGCTTATCGATAAAGCTGAACTCGGGCAACACTTACGGAGGAGGTCTACCCATCTGTCTGTCTGAACCTGCACGCATGAAATGCAGCGCCCCCAGAAGGGACGTCAGTACGAAATAATGTACCGAGTATCTAAGGCAATACTGAAAGCTGAAACTGAACTGATAATCCGAACATATGCTTAACTGCTGATACTGACTCAACTATCTCAATATGGTAAGTAAAATAGTTGTCCGGCCCTATAAGGATCCGTATAAATTTATAACTGTTCTGCCGTAGTAGGCTCGCTGATAGGCGCTCGGCCATACTAGGCTCAGTATCTCGGCTATGCTGGGCTCACTCATAGGCGCTCGACCACAGTAGGCTCAGTATATAACTTACCATCTGATCTGAGGTTGCCCAATAGGGGTCTGCTTATCGATTATAGCTCGATGGTAATGAAAATACTGTAATACTGTATATATAGACTCTATGCTCTTTTGACTTAAAAAAGGAAATACTCACTTGAATATGAATTTCCGATAAGGAGAATATTGTAACTTACAAGACTAGAAAAATATACGTAAATTCCGGAATATGAATTTCTCTTTATGCCTCGTTATAAAACTCGTGTAATTACGAGATCATGCCAAAATGAAGGAAGGGCTTAGCCTTAACATACCTGGAGTAGAGAAAAATCCGTATGATGTTCTTGGAAAAGGTTTCACTGTACTCCTTTAGAACCGTACAACTTTTACGTAGCTAAGATTCTAATAATTCTTGTTGGATTTTTTTTGTAGGAATTGATTGCAAGAAGTCATGTTGTAGTAATTTTTTGTAGGTATGTGTAGGGATTTGCAAGAAATCATATTGCTAATGTGTAAAACTTCACATCTGATTGTGATATGATTTGTATTGGAAGTCTTAAAATTGAGGTGTCTTGACATTAATGTATTAGGCTACCACCTAATAAGAAATGACTAAGAGTCATTTGACTAAGATGTGTCTTGCTACCCCGTGGGGGCGGGGTGGAAATTTTAATATTTATCCAAATTATTAGTTAATTAGGTAATGTCCCAATACCCGGTAATAAACCAATTACCCGCATAACTAAGAATTGTCTCAAATTACTTAAAATCCTACTCATTTTTAATATACCTTATACATCATACTATCATGGTCATATGGTACCTTTTATGGTACTAGTCCATAAATATCGAGTATTATAGCTCAGACCATATTTTATCCCAAATCGACAACCTTCAATGAATCTCATTTTCTTTAATTCGTGTACCCTTTATCCGTCATGGCACTTAATTATCGCTTGTTATAAATAGCATAAATATGCTAACCTCAACATAATTTCATCCCCAAGTCTATGTCAATTACATGAAGACGAAACTTTAACGTACGAGAAGCGCGAGATGTAACATCCCCCTCTCCCTAGAAACATTCGTCCTCGAATGTTTACTCTTAGATACCTAGGAAAATTTTTGCCAGAGTCTCCTCCATACACTAGTCTAAAACCACCCTGCATGCAGCCAGAAAACATACTATACATGCCACACTTGGCTTCACATAGTTGTCTATTATAAATTCGAAACGTCAAAAATAAGAGCTTACCTTGGGACCTACTGGCCTGAATAGGGCTGTGTTGAGGTATCCCACCTCGATCCATATCTTCCATTTGAAATAGGTGGGGGTATATAGAATTCATTTCTTCTTCCGCTTCCCACGTCATCTCGTCCACATTCTTGCTTCTCCATAAGGCATTTACAGAGGCTACCTCCTTATTTCGTAGCTTGCGGATTTGTAGGTCTAGGATGGAAATCAAAATTTCCTCGTATGACAAGCCCTCTGTAATCTGTACATCATCCGTGGGCACCACTCGGGTAGAATTGCCAATGCACTTCCGTAACATAGATACGTGAAAAACCGGATGGACAAACTCCAATTCCAAGGGCAATTCTAACTCATCCCACTCTCTGAATGATCCTATAAGGCCCAATATACCGTGGGCTAAGTTTGCCTTTCTTGTCAAACCTCATCACACCCTTCATAGGTGACACCTTTAAGAATACCCAGTCATTAACCCCGAACTCTAAATCTCGTCGCCGCACGTCAGAATATGACTTCTGATGACTCTGAGATATCAACAATCGCTCTCGGATAAGCTTTACTTTTTCTATGGCCTGCTGAACCAGGTCTGGCCCATGTAACCCAGATTCTCTAACATCAAACCACTCTATATGATATATGCACTTATGCCCATACAAAGCCTCGTACGGAGCCATATGGATGCTGGAGTGGTAACTGTTATTATATGCAAAATCGATAAGAGGTAGATGTGCATCCCAACTTCTTTTAAAATCCAATACACATGCTCGTAACATATCCTCGAGCGTATGAATTGTGCGCTCGGCTTGTCCATCAGTCGGTGGATGAAAAGCTGTGTTGAGATTCACCTGAGTCCTTAGATCTTTCTTAAATGACCTCCAAAAATGTGTTGTAAACTTGACCCCACGGTAAGATATAACAGATATTGGTACTCCGTGTAGTCGCACTATCTTTTTAATATATAACTTTGCATAATCTTCCGTTGTATATGCAGATATGACCGGTAGGAAATGAGCTGATTTCGTGAGCCTATCGACTATCACCCATATGGAATCGAACTTACAATGAAATCGAGGTAAACCCATGATAAAGTCCATATTTATCGCCTCCCATTTCCATGTCGGATCTCTATAGTCTGCATTAGCCCTTCGGGATTCTGGTGCTCTATCTTCACCTGTTGGCAACTAGGACACTGAGCGACAAACTCAGCAATGTGCTTCTTCATATCGTTCCACCAGTACACATCCTTAATGTCATGATACATCTTTGTTGACCCAGGGTGAATGGAGTACCACGAATAATGTGCCTCTGACATAATCTTGTCTCGTAGCCCTGATTCATCTGGAACACACAAACAACCCATGTATCTGAGAACCCCATCTCCATTAAGTTCTAACAACGGCTTCTTCTGTTGTGGAACTCACTCTCTCAACTCGACCAACTTTGGGTCCTCGTACTGCCTCTCCTTTACTTCAGTTATGAGAGATGATTTTGCAGTATTTTGGAGTACAACTCCAACATTGCCAGAGTCTACTAACTGAACCCCCAGACAAGCCAATTGATGGATATCTCTAGTTAATTGTCTTTTTTTGGCCTCTACATGCGCTAAGCTACCCATATATCGACGACTTAAGGCGTCAGCTACAACATTAGGTTTCCCTGGATGGTAGAGAATGTTAACATCGTAATCTTTCAATAACTCAAGCCATCGCCTCTGTCGCAAATTCAAATCTTTTTTCTTGAAAATATATTGAAGGCTTTTATGATCTGTGAATATATCAACATGAACACCATATAAATAATGTCGCCATATCTTAAGTGCATGGACAACCGCAGCTAATTCGAGGTCGTGGGTAGGATATTTCCGCTCATGCTTCCTTAACTGCCTTGAAGCATACGCAATTACTTTCCCATGTTGCATTAGGACACATCCTAACCCAACACCTGAGGCATCACAATACATGGCATAACCATCTGGACCATCTAGAAGTGCTAGAACTGGTGCTGAAGTCAACCCATTTTTAAGCTCCTGGAAACTCCGCTCGCAAGCCTCCGTCCACTGCAACTTAGTTTCTTTCTGCGTCAACTTTGTTAATGGTGCCGAAAGAGAAGAAAAACCCTCTACGAACCTCCGGTAGTATCCCGCTAAGCCTAGAAAGCTACGAACCTCTGTCGGAGTGGTAGGTCTAGGCCAAGATTTCACAGCCTCAATCTTCTGAGTGTCTACCTTTATACCTCCATCAGATACAACGTGCCCCAAGAATTCTACAGACTTCAACCAGAACTCACATTTAGAAAACTTAGCATATAATTTACTATCACGGAGGGTTTGGAGTACCGCTCACAGGTGGTATGCATGCTCACCCTCTGAACATGAATAAACCAAAATATCATCAATAAAGACTATCACGAATAGATCTAAATATGGTCGGAATAGGTTGTTCATCAAGTCCATAAATACGACAAGTGTATTTGTCAACCCGAAGGACATGACAAGAAACTCGAAGTGGCCATATCAGGTCCTGAAAGCTGTCTTGGGGATATCTCTCTCCCGAACTATGACCTGGTGGAACCCCGACCTCAAATCTATCTTTGAAAAGCATCTAGCTACCTACAACTGATCAAACAAGTCGTCTATCCTTGGAAGTGGATACTTATTCCTAATAGTTACCTTGTTCAATGACCTATAATCGATACACATCCTCAGTGAGCCGTCTTTCTTCCGTACAAATAGTGTCGGTGCACCCCAAGGTGAGGTACTGGGTCTGATGAAACCTTTCTCCAGTAAATCTTTTAACTGCTCTTTCAACTCCTTCAATTCGGCAGGTGCCATTCTATATAGAGGGATGGATATTGGTTGGGTTCCCAGAAGCAAATCGATGCCAAAATCAATCTCTCGCTCTGGAGGGATATCTGGAAGTTCATCTGGGAATACATCAGTGTACTCTTTTACTACTGGAATAGACTGAAGAGTAGGTATCTCGGCATCTACATCTCTAACTCGCACAATATTATAAATGCACCCTTTTGCGATCATTTTCCTCGCCTTCAGATAGGAAATAAACCTACCTCTGGGTGTCGCTGTATTACCTACCCATTCAAGGACTGGTTCACCCAAAAAATGAAATCTAACTATCGTTGCTCGACAATCAACTGTGGCATAGCAAGCTGTCAACCAATCCATGCCCATGATAGCATCAAAATACAACATCTCTAGCTAACTAGGTCGAGTGAGGTCTGACGGCCGCAAACTGTTACCGTACAACCTCGGTAAACCTGTCTAGTAATAATCGATTCTTCGACTGGTGTAGATACGGCAAAAGGATCACTTAGTATTTCAGGCACTATACCAAATTTCCCTGCGACAAATGGGGTAATACACGATAAAGTAGATCCTGGGTCTATCAAGGCATAAGCATCGTGAGAGGAAATGGTCAACATACCTTTCACAACGTGTGGTGAGGATTCCTAGTCCTGCCGACCCGCTAATGCATAACTATGATTATGGTTACCACCTGAACTAGAACCTCTACCTCTGCCTCGACCTCTACCAGCCGAAGACTGGGATTCGCGCCCTGAAGGATGGGTGGACATAGATGATCCTGATGTTGAATTCACTGGTTGAGCCATACCCCCAGAATCTCTATTTGGGCAATCTCGCATCATATGCCCCAGACGTCCACATGTATAACAAGCATCGAACCTGGCTCGGCATTGTCCCAAGTGTCCTCTATCGCAGATGGAAAACTGCGGCGGAAATGGCCATGTCTGCCCTGAACCTCGCTATCGCTGCAAACCCGATGCCTGGGAGCTCTCACCTGGTCCTGACTGAGTGTAACAGTCATACCTGTAACCCTGTAACTGAGGTGGCGGAGGCCTAGGTGGCCGTTCAAACTACTAGGTCCTATAACTACTCTGAGACTGCTCTTGAGACCTGGAAAATCTCATCCTCTTACGTTGCCCTGACTCAGTCCTCTCCGTACCCTGCTGCCAACGCCTACCCCTTTCTATATTCTAGGAAAATGCCTCAATCCGAGAGATATCCATATTATCCTGCAATGCAGCGGTGGCACATGCCTCGATCAACTCTGGGTCCATCCCTTCTATAAACATGTGGAACATGTCCCGCATAGTAGCAACTATGGATGGTGCATATCTGGCCAGTGAGTCAAAACAGAGACTATACTCTCGAACACTCATATTGCCCTACTTGAGGGCTAGAAACTGATCGACTTCGTCCGCGGTAAGTAATGGTCAATAAAGGCATCTGAAAAATTCTCCCAAATAGCTGGAGGTGCATCACGTCCCCTGGACCTTTCCCATCCTAGTACCAAAGGATGGCTATATCTTGGAGTCAAAAATTTGCTAGCTCAGCTGCCTCTTTCTCCGTGGCATGCATAACCCGAAAGATCATGTGAAGCTGATCTATGAAATCCTGCGGGTCCTACCTCTGATCTGTTCCCGTGAACTCTGGGGGACTCAAAGCAATAAACTCTCGGACCCTTGAACTCCCAGACCCCTAAGAAGATCCTGCACTAGCGAATGCCCTAGCATGTTGCTGGGTAGCTACCAAATGTGTCAACAAATGCCCCGCACTCCTCAAGTCCTGATCTGATGGAAGCGGAGGGGGAACTGGATGTGCGGTCTCCCTAGGAATCTCCTCAGGTGGAGGAGGAGCCGGTAATGGCTGGGTAGAGGTCTCTCCCTAGGCCTCAAATTGTGCCCCATCTACTAGGGGTACCCTGCTAGTCCCTTCACCTACTGTTGTTTCTCTCCTCTGGCTAGCCGTAGTCTTCCTAGTTACCGTCATCTGTGCATGCAAATGCCAATGTGTAAGTTTAACTCTAATTTCCTATAACTAAGTTCTACAGCACGATTTAGATTTGAAAGAAGGGTAACCAACTCCTAAATGCCCTGTAGTCCCCTGCTTATATAATGTGGTGCACCGCACATCTATAAACAAGAATCTACTAGACACAACTTGTAGACTCCCTAGGACAGAACTACTCTGATACCACTTTTGTCACGCCCCGATCCTGGGGGGGAGGCCGGCACCCGGTGCCTCATTTATCCTTGCGTACCAACTTGCGACTCAGGAATTCTGGACATATAATGTCATACTTTGGCCAGGGGCCACATTGCAAGACAATTTGCGAAGCAAAATATAAAACTGAATAGAGACTAAAGCTGACTAAATGTCAACATAAAGCTGGGCCGGCAAAGCCGTCATAACTATTATAACTGACAAGCCAACAAAATATACGTACATGGCCTACAAGCCCAACATACTGCACTAACTGACAGGATATGTCTACAAGCCTCTACTGATGGATATACTGTAATCGAAACAGGGCCCCGACCTACCCATAACCTATCTACATATATACACAAGATGTACATAATAATTCTGGACCCGGTAACTCCGAAGGACGGGGAGCTCACCGATAAAGCTGAACTCGGGCAACACCTACTGAGGAGGTCTACCCATATGTCTGTCTGAACCTGCACGCATGAAATGCAGCGCCCCCAGAAAGGTACGTCAGTACGAAATAATGTACCGAGTATGTAAGGCAATATACTGAAAGCTGAAACTGAACTGATAATCTGAACATATGCTTACCTGTTGATACTAACTCAACTCTCTCAATATAGTAAGAAAATAGTTGTTCGACCTTATTCTATTGGTAAAAAAGAGTTTCACACGTAAGCCAGCTTTTGACAACTCAACTTGTCACGTGGACACAGGAAAACACGACAGCTGGACGTAACTCTTTGAAGAGGTACGGTACAAAGAGGCACGGTTCAGTAAACCCACGAACTTATCAGCCACAGAAAAGTCAACTTGATCAAAACGGGAGAGAGGTACGGTCAGAATGAATCTAGACAAAGCTACGGGCAGATTCAAGGACCCACAATTGATTACTCAAATGTTATGTAACTGAAACCCTATTACCGTTATCCTTTGTAACGCCCCATAGATGTCATAATTAGTCATTAATGAATAACCATAGCAGGAGTCGTACGTTATAAGAATCTCCTATATAAGGGAGGGGAGGACAGCTTGTAAAGGCATCTGATTCTCGAATACAATCAACTTCGACCTTTTATTTCTGTAATATTGTTTATTATTCATTTTTCCCATTATCTTGATTATCAGCAACCCGTATTCATCTTAAAAATAAGCTTTAGTCAAATGGTCTAATTCTTTAGCTAAACGAATGGGTTCCGTTACCGGGAATCTGATAATCTTTGTTTACTTTCCAAGTGATATCCTTTGAATTATG
>ML321333.1:0-40296 GCA_005239505.1 Nicotiana paniculata
TAGGGTGAACACTTCATCATGTAGAAACTTTTTACTTGACTCAATTCAAGAGTACCATCTCAAAACACGAGTGAATTCCCATTATCACCCAATCATGCAAATCCTTATGTAGTAGTCTATACCACCATAACCCTTCCGGCGTCCGCCTACACCTGACATGCCATAATACGCAAATTCTCCCACATGAAATCCGTTACGACGGCCGACAAGCCCGCACACACCGGTACAAACCACATGCATAACTAAATCACATCAAAGGAACTGATCACTACCGCAAATGTGCCAGTTCAACCATGGCTAATCAATCTAACTTCTTTTAATCATCTTAAATTGCTTCAGGAATAATAACAACTTCCTTCAACACATAGAAAACTCAACCCTCACTCATCCCGAGTGACCTTGATGCACGAGACTATGCTGCCCAAATCCCGCAACCCGTCTCATACCCTTCTGATAATTCTTTTCTTCAATCCGGAGTCTATTTCTCTCACTCCTCCAATGCTATCCTGCGTGCTGAAACATATCATAGAACATTCCAACCATCCTTCCTTTTTCTCAGAGATTACTCTGTAAACGCTCAATTCTCGATCTTAATGCTGCCTGAAATCCTTAAACGCATCATTCTTAACTTTTGAACTCACTAGGACCGCAATTGAGAGTCACCCACTCCGACTGGCCCCGAATATAATCAACTCCAGGGCTCTCCTAGCACAGGAACACCCTTTTCAATGAAACACATGACTGAGTCACTAACCTGACAGGTCACCTATGCCTTAAGAAAAATTCTGGATCTTCCAGAGCCTAACCTTGGCCCGACAGGGCCAACTTTTGCACACATTCATCAAATCCCATGCACAATCAGAATTTTACTCCTTTCCCTTAGCTGAAACAACTTGCCAACACGCCGACAATTCGCAACCTTATGAAAAGACAACCCTACAACCCTACTGCAGATAGTGGGACTCCCCCACTTAGCCCGAAGTCACTCCTTCCACCACTCTAGACCCTGCTGAGACCCTTTCTCCTTTGATAACACGATCCCTGCCAACTGCATTCTTCAACACTTCTTCTCGATACTCTGACCCCACGCAACCGAAGAAACCATAGCACCGCCGAACCTAACACATTTCATCCGATCAATGACGACAACTACACGTCACAGGTGCATATCCCACCTCACTTGAAGACACCCAGTCTTACTACTTTATCAACTCCAACCAGACCATTCAGAATCCAAATGCCTTTCCTTTGGCGGAACTAAAACACCGAAATCTCGAAATCAAATTCTGAGAAGACCTCCCTTCAACCATTCATCACCCCCAACGTACGGGCAAGAATTCTATCATCATATCAACACCGCGCGACAATCAATTGCGAACATCATCACCAACCAAGCACGGCCTTAAGGCTCCCAGAAACACAGCTACTGAGCTGAAATAACACATTACCCTTTTGGAGGGCCATAACAACAACCACTACCATTTACACATGGAAGCATCTCGGATTACATTCGTAGCACCATTCCCATTCCTCAAATTCCTGATCCATAGCTAGCGCTTCGCGGTGCGTAAGATTGAGTAGGAATGAACATGGGCATAAGCCTCAAGGGAATCAACTCGCACGATGAAGAATCAAGAAGAGAAGTACTCCTAACAACCCTATGGCCTCTCGAAGATAAGTACAGACGTCTCCGTACCGATCCGCAAGACTCTACTAGACTTGCTCATGACTCGTGAGACCTACGGGAACCTAGCGCTCCGATACCATGTTGTCACGATCCAAAATCTCTAAGGTCGAGCCAAAACATTAATTAATTGAAATAACTTTGCAGTTTTGACATTTTCGAAATCGTTACCTTTTCTTGCACTTCACAATCAAATAAATAAATTTTAGGAAACTTAAATACGACAGCACATCAATACAGTTTAATGAAATAAATCCCAACATGTCCCCAGAACCTGGTGTCACAAGTACATGAGCAATTTCTAAGAATTTTACAAATATTACAAAGCCTGTCCGAAATACGACTGGACCAGGAAATTTAAAATGAAACAGATACAGTATGAAGGTGACTCTGTCAGCTGCGGATCGCCTCCGGAAGATGCAGCTCGCCTAAGTCTCCAAATCCTCCACATTGCTATGAAAGTACCTGTGCTATAAAATGCACATCAAGTGCAACATGAGTACAAGAACAACGCGTACTCAGTAAGTCGCCTAACCTCAGAGAGGTAGTGACGAGAGGTAAAATTAGACACTTACTAGGGTCCGTCAATATAATATATGACAGAATATGATAAAATACAATAGACCTGTAAGACACTGAGCGACGAGTACATATCAAGTACAGAAATCCAGGTAATCACTGAGAATAAACAACAATGAACACTTCCCTTTTTCCCAAATACATGTCAAGCTAATACCAATAGAATAGTACCAAATAGTCATGCGCACACAAGGGTAAGACAACCGGTCGGAGTCATAACATAGTCAACATCTCTATGCACTGCCGAAGGATTGATCGGCCCGTCCCAAAAATGCGGCTCTCAATCTCTCTATGCACTACCGAAGGATCGATCGGCCCGTCCGAAAAGTGCATATCTCAATCTCTCTACGCACTGCCGAAGGATCGGTCGGCCCATCCCAAAAGTGCGGCTCTCAATATAATAATCCTCTCTGTGCACTGCCGAGGGATCGACCAGCCCGTCCCAAAAGTGCACCTCTTAGTATAATACGGCTAGCCTGCTCGCGAATTATATATGCGACTCAGGTGCTCATAAGAATACATACACAAATACAGGGTCTTCCTGCTCGCGAATCACTCAAGCGACTCAGGCACCCAAAGTTGCACATATCCACATAATAAATTCATATTTTATCAAGAAAATCATTTTTCTCAGGAAAATGGTAAAGTCTTTATTAAAATAAACATGAAATATAGGTTTTGAAATCTTTGTTTTTGAAACTCATTTGTCCAATTTAGTAACACTCCATAATACAACCCAGTCCAGGTACACATATATATTCAGAGCGGAAACAATTCTCTTTTTAGAAGGTTAACAATATGAACTGTAGTTGTCTTTTAAACTTTCAATCACGTTTTCGTTCATATTAGCAGTTTAATATTACAGGCAGGGTTACATGTACACACATAAAGCATGCTAGTGGGTCCTAGGCTACCCGGACATGGCATAGTAGTAGCTACGCACGGACTCCCGTCACCTCGTGCGTACGTAGCCCCCCACAAATAGTATCATATATTCATTTAGTTCACCTATGGGGACAATTTCCCCCTCACAAAGTTAGAAAGGAGACTTACCTCGTTCCGAAATTCTATAAACGACCTCCAAGCCTTCCCGACGACTCCAATCGATGCACAACACTCCAAAACTACCCAAATGATGATAAACCAATGAAAATATACTCAATTATTTGCTAAAAATTTAGATTATAAAATTTCCCAACTCCGCTTAGTGAAATGACCAAAATGCCCTCGGGCCCACGTGCCCGGATTCCGAGATTTCTCGAAGATAAACTTTACCCATAGATTTACTAGCTCAAATGTACAATTTACTCCTAATTTCATGCTCAAATTCGTGGTAAAATCCAATTTTCATCAATTCTAGATTTTCTTGCAATTTCCCCACATTTTCCCAAATTTCTCATATCAAATCTATGTAATAAATCTTGTATTTAACTTGGAAATAAATAGAAACAACTTATCTTTGATGCTTGATGAAATCCCCCTTGAAATTCTCTCCAAAATCATCCAAGCCAAATGAAAGAAAATGAAATAAATGGCCAAAATTCGTGTTTAAAGAATCTGCCCATGCTTCATCGAGTTGTACCTTGCACTTGCATTGTGCAGGTTTTACATCTTATTACAATTTTTCCTTGTTGAACACCTTCTGTTAGAACACTCATAACTTCTTGTAGAAATATCCATAATAAAAAACGGTTTGAAGATTTAGAAAGTAGACTTGAATATATTTAATTTGATAGGTTGTACACCATATAACTCTTTATATATCCCGAGATATGAGCTTTTAAAGTCGGCTCCATGCATCAGAAAATTCTGGCGAAACTGCTCCACCAGCCATCTTCAGTCGGTCATAACTTTTTGCACAAAACTCCAAATGACAAATTGTTTAATGTTCTGGAAACTAGACTTCCCGATCTAAAAATTTCATGTTTTGCAAATTTTCAGATTACTTATATATTCTTATATATATGCTTCCAAAGTTAGCTCACCGATGCATAAATTGCTGTCCAAAAGTGCAGCAGAAATTTCTGCAATTTTTCCTTCTTTTTCTTGTCCGAAATGCATTCCGTTAACCTTCCGAAATCCACCGGAGGCCCTCAGTACCTTAACCAATTATACCAACGTGTCTCAAAACATGATACGAACTCGCTCGAGGCCTCAAATCACATCAAACAACGTCGAAATCATGAATCGCACTCCAATTCAAGCTTTATGAACTTTGAAATTTTAAACTTCTACATCCGATGTCGAAACCTATCAAATCACGTCCGATTGAACCCAAATTTTGCACACAAGTCATATTCGACATTACGGACATGCTCCAACTTTCGGAATTGGAATCCGACCCCGATATCAAAAAGTCAAATCTCGGTCAAACTTCTCAAAAACCTTCAAATTTCTATCTTTAGCCAAATGACTTCAAAATGACCTCCGGACATCCGAATTCACTTCTGATCGCGCTCTCAACTCCAGAATCACCATGCGAAGCTATTCCCAGACTCGGAATCCCAAACATACATCAATATCATTGAAATGTGCTTCAAGCCAAATTTAGAAAATTTCTTCAAAAATGCTGACTTCCACAATATACACCGAAACGTTCTCGTGTTATCCAAATCCTGTTCCGGACATACGCCCATGTCTGAAATCATCGTACGAACATTCTGGAACCTTTGGATTCCGATTCCGAGGTAGTTTACTCAAAATTCCAGTCTTACTCAATTTCTTCAACTTAAAGTTTCTGAAATGAGAATTTTCCTTTCAATTTAACTCCGAACCTCCTGAATTTCAACTCTGACCATACATACAAGTCACAATACCCGAAATGAAGTTGTCCATGACTCCCAACTGCTGAACGACACGCTGGATCTCAAAACGACTGGTCGGGTCGTTACAATAGAAAAAAGTCACCCGGTTCAACACGAAAATGTTCCTCGGGAAAGAACCGTAGCATAAAGAAAATCCAAGAAAATACTACTAGAGAATTAAAATTTAAACTAAAACTACTAAAGAAGAAAACATAAACACTAAATCACTAAAAATAAAATAACAAAAACTATTTAAAGAAACTAAAATAACAAAAGCAACTAATACTAAATGAACAAAAATAATATAATACTAAATTAACAAAATAACATAAACTAAAAACTACTAAAGAAAATAAGTAAGGAAAGAAAAATAAAATACAATAACAAAAGTGACTACTCTTGCAAATGTACGACCAATCACAACTACGCTCGGCAAGAGCACATGATAAGCAATAATAAAATAAGCCCGGCAAGGGCACACAATATTCATACCACAACATAAACCCGGCAAGGGCACATATATAGCATCAATGTACGAATAAAGTGTACTCCCTAAAGCCATCCCCTACTAAAAAACATTGCAGTGTCTTCACTGCACAATGTCAAAAGAAATAAGAGTAGTTTGAGGGTCCCCCTGAGGTCTGCATCAGACTATAAGACTGCGGGAGAAGGGCTAATCACTGCTGCTGAGAACTCTCACCCTCATCATCATCAGTATCATCAGCATCATCATCATCAGTACTCGACATGAAAAAGTAGTCCTCGCAATCCTCAACATCAGCAATTGGTATCTTCATGTTCGGCTGCCCCCATTTGAAGATGGATTTGATGCCTCTCCACATTTTGATCATAAGCTTTCCTTTCTTCTTGTTTCTCGCTTTCTCCTTTTCGGAGTCTGACTAAAGATATACATGTGCCTTGTCCAAGTTGCCATAGGCGGCTTCGAGTCTGCGAACAAATGCTTCTATCTTCTCCTGAGACTCTACCTGCTTTTTCTGTGCATCTAAGTAGGTCTTCATGTCATCCCTGGTGAAGTACTCGGGCCCAGGCTGGGGGTGTGAGGGTCCACTGGGGAGCTGTGACACTAAGTCACGGATGATGCCAAGCTCCAAGCTCAACATCCCAAATGGTCCCTTAGGCACTGCTACCTGTGAGGATGACTCTAGTCCGCCAGTAGTGGTGACTTTCCTCTTCTTGCTCTTGACTGCACTACCCTCTCCCGTTACTCTCGACGGATGAAAGGGTTTGTCGGCCAGAAACCAATGATCGGTGTTGTGCACCTCTACCTCGGCTCGCCTACACAACTCTGTGATAAGTGAAGGAAACATCAACCCTGGGATGTCGTTGTGCAATTACTCTCTCAGCTCCCGCAGGATATAATGGTCGACATTCACAGGAATGCCGTCAAGAAGGCATGCAATTATTAAGGCTCTAATGTACGAAACATCTGAAACATTCCAACAGAGTGATACCCTGTTGCAGATGATGTAGAGCCATATTTTAGCTTCAGCTGTGAAGTCGATCGACTTTAAACCCCTTTTCTTGTTGGCCCATTTAGCTCTCATGCTTGCGGGAAAGAGTTTAGACACTAGCCATTCTCCGTTGTTGCAAATATTTTTTTCTAGCACTGGCTCAAGTGGATAATCAGGGATCCCTAGCACGTCATTGATTTGTTCAGTCCCAAACCTCACTATTTTTCCCCTTATGGTGAGTTATCGGTCGGCGAAGTTTGTACGCTTAAGATTCACATAAAACTCACGAACCCTCTCCTCATTGGCTTTGCACGGAGTAGACATGAAGCACGACCAGCCGGAGGCTTGAAGACGGCCATAGAATTCGGGGAGTAGCTCGGCCAATTTCTCCCTGGCGATCCCTTTTTCAAGCACTATCTTTTTGGTGAGGAGGTTGTCATAGTATCGGCGGTTACAATCAGCCGACATGAAGCGTGATTGGTCAAATTGTTCATCCACAGATTCCTCCTCAATTTCATGATCAAGCGAGGCATGTTCGTTCATGTTCAGGTCAATTTTAGCTCAAAGTACCTTCAAAAAATCAAAACAACATTAGCTGGGCAGTAGAATCATGTTAGGAAATTTAAAACAAAGAAATTAGGCCAAAGAATCGAGTCGAACGGGCTCCGGAAGATCCAGATGCGAAGCTACTAGAATTGGGATTTTTGCTCAGTTTCCGCACCCGCGAAAGAAAAATCGCAGGTGCGATCCCTCTTCTGCGGTTTTTCCCATCTCACCAGAGTTCGCACCTGCGGAACAGTCAACACAGGTGCGAGGCCACATCTGCAACACTTTTTCTGCCTCTGCGGGTGTTCATCAAAGGGTTCCAAAGCCCAGAATTTTTGACTCTTTCACTTCTTCAAACAAGATTTTTATCACATAACTTATACTCAAGACTTCTAAATTAGTGCACTACATGAACCGACGATTCTATTAAACCTGATTTTGTGGTACTTAGCAAACGATTTTCTTTTGGACAATTCGTCGAACAAGTTGAAAGCACTGAGAAGTTATGCTTCGACACAAAAATTTGGGTACTCAGACTTCCCACAAATTAGTTTCATCATTAGCACCACACATAGAGACACTCTCAACCATTTTCCGTCACTTCTAAAACAAACAGTGATTATAAAAATAAAAAAATAAAAAAATTTAAAAACGTGACTGTCGAACAGATGAGATGAAGAAGAAGAAAAATAAAAGAGAAGTAGAAAAAAGGAGTAGATGAGAGACATGGTACCTGTGTGGTCTTGTGCTTGAGAACTCAAGTGTGAGCAGTGATGGAGATTAGTAGCGTGAGAGAGGAGAGGGAATTTTGAGATTTTTGGGAAATTAGAGTCTTACCTGACTGAAGAAGGGTTTTGTAATTTACCCGTTTGACCACTTCTGCGGAATTTTAGGCGCTTCTGTGGAGGCGCTTCTGTGGATGCCAAACTACTTTTGCGGTAATATCCGCATCTGCGGTTAACTGGGCGCTTCTGTGTTTCCGCATCTACGGTGAAAGTTCCGCAGATGCGGTTACACCACATGGTTGATGCACAGATTTTTCAGCGACTATTTTTGTGCACTCCAACACCTTAAAACCCTTAATTCAACTCCAAAAAATCTGAAACTTAGAAGATTAGTCAAAAATAACATAATAAACTATTCTAAAAAAGGAAATTTCAAAAATGACTAAAATTTTTGAAAACGATGGGTTGCCTCCCACCAAGCTCCCCATTTAACGTCGTGGCACGACGCGGGTCAACTTTACCACTTTTCTCGCCACTTGGACGATATGAATTGGGAACCTAACTTGGAATCAAGCTTGTGAACACGAGAGTTGGGGGGTGGTAAGTTGATGATCAAGCCAAGCGTCAATTTCTTCATTTTGCATTCCTTAGATTCATGTGAAGAATGTTGTTTTGCCTTGTTCCCTCAAATTGTAAGATTTATGACCTTTTTATTTCCTCCTCGCAATCCCTTGTTGACTCGTGTGGTTTAATTTCTATATCACCACACAATTCCAATGTTGAAAAATGCTTGGAATGTGACTTCAAACCTCCACATTGCAGTTCTTCCCGAATTTTGACATCCTCTTTTTCCCTCGGACTAGAGTCAATCTCAACCTTATTTTCATTTACTCCGGTTGACTCTAATTCCATATTTTTCTCGGCATCACTAAGACTCATGGAGTTGGTTGGCGGATGTTCAATTATTGATTCCTCAAAGTAAAGCTCACTTTCTTCCTCAGAGTTGGACTCTTCTTGACCTTCTTCCACACTTTCAAATTGATAGGAATAATGAGCTTCAATCAATGATTTCATTTACTTTTCCAAGGTGCGGATATCATTATCATTTTGAGTCAAGCCTTGTTTCAAGTTCTTGATCGTCAAGCTTTTCTTCTCCTCATTTTCAAGAATGGTCTCCATCATGAACATTATTTTTTCATTTTGAGCATTTGAGTGTTCTACTTGGTTTTGATCATTTTCCAAGGAAGGATTTTCGGCTTCCACATCAAAGGAAGGTACTTGGCTATCATTCACTTCTGAGGATTTTTGGACCTATAAATCTTCAAGCATCTCTCCCATTTGTAAGTTCAACCTTTTAAGCGCAAATCATTTTGGAGGTTATTTTCCAAAAGCGCCTCCGAGGCATTTTTCTCTTTGTTTCCTCCTTCAAGTAGGCATTCTAACATGAGCTTGAACTCTCCATTTTGATCACGCTCAACTTCATCCACTTTCATCTCCCTATACTTGTCATCACAAAAAGTAAAATTATCATAGCGGGGGCTTGGGGAAGGGAAGGACAAATAAGTACAATCATCCCAATGACCATTTTTACGACCATACTTATCACAAATACTTCACTTATGGTTTTGAGATTGTGCGCAAAGTTCTCCCTTGGGAGAATTTAAAAAAATTTTCCACGAGTGTGGTCCTCCCCAATAAGGGCAAGGGTAATCAAAGCATGAACAACTACTATCTGACCAATTTTCATTACATGATGCCATTTTTGTAAAACTAAGAAAACAAACAAGAAAACAAATAAAAAGATAAGGAAATAATTACACAAATATTCACAATTTTGGACCAAAGCATTTACGCTTATTTCTCAAACAACCTAAATACGCCAAATTGTTCGCCGACAACCGCGCCAATTTTGTGACGTCCAAATCCACTACTAAAAAGTAAATGGACACAGTCGCATGAAATATGATTTACCCAACTATAAGTCGGGGTCAAATCCCACAGAGAACAATCTATAGGCGATTAGGAATGTAAGAGAACTATCACTTATTATGCAATGCCAAATACTTAGAATTTTGATTGCAAAAATGTTTATACCTAAATGCAAAAATGTATACTAACCTAGAAAGCAAGTAAAATGATCAATGGCTACAAGCATGGATGCATCGGGATTTACACTCAAGTAACGATCCAATGTATTTCACGATTTTATAAATATGAGCGAGTTTATGTTAATTAGCCTCGAGAAACAATTCTATATTAGCTTCTTCCGAAGACTAACAAGACTTCCTAATTGAATTATCCCTAAAACAATTAAGAGATAGGCACACATGGATATGAATACAAGTGGTTCAATCCTATCTCTAGGTAGAATTGATAAAATGAGGATTAAAGCTTCAAGTTCTTGTTAATTAATCTTTCCCAACCCCAAATAATCTTTTCCAAAATTAATTAGAAGTTAATGGGCGAGTCCTAGGGTTAGCTAATCCCTTTGGAAACATTAACGAAAAAGAATAATTAAAGAAACAACAACTCACGTCAATATTACTAAAAATCGCTCAATACATAAGCGCAACAAGATATTTAATCTACACTTTAATTATGAATATATTCATAAACAAGATTCAAGTGTTGGAAAAAATAATACACACTTAAATATTCAATACAAAGCAAGGAAATGAAGAAATGATCATAAATGAGTAAGAAATTTTCAACCACAAGCTTCAAATCTTTAAGACCCAAGTGTATGTGCAAGAACACTAGCTTCCAAAACTTGTTCTCTCTAGTCTAAGGACTGAAAATAAGCCAAAGATGCGCAAACGATATGCTAGGTCGTGTATTTATGAGTTTGGAATTGAGTAGATGTGAATTTCAAAATCTTCCCAGGTCTGAAGCTCGTTGACCACACCTGCAGAAGGATTCTCGCAGGTGCGGCTCCGCAGATGCGGATATCCTCACGCAGATGCGGTCCATGATGAGAAGCATGGTTCTGTAGAAATGGACGTACAAGCGCAAATGCGCGACCGCAGATGCGGACTTCAAGTGCAGGTGCGCTTCTGCAGATGCGTTGATTAGATCGCAAATGCGATTCTAGCCTTCCAGGTCTTTTTCCGCAAATGCGGCCATTTCCTCGCAGATGCGAGGTCGCAAAAGCGACCCGTATTCCGCAGATGCGGAATCACTTAAGAGTTCGCATTGTTTTCACTCTTTTTTTTCTCAATTGCACTTCAATGGGATTCAAATCACTTCATGGAATCATTTACCTGAAAATCTAACAATACACACCATAAACGACCTCATATTATAATTAAAGAACGTAAAATCTAAAGAAAAGAGACTAGAATGAGTGGTAAAATCACCACTCATCAACGAGATTGGAAGGATTCCGACCACAAGTCGTGGTGTGAGAAAGAGGCCATTATTCACAGAACAGTTGCCTAGATGGCAAGGAGGGTACTAAAGTATTCGGAAGACAAAGGTTATGAAAATGATAAGTGTCGCAGTCAATATTCGAGGACGAATTTT
The DNA here is from genome assembly GCA_005239505.1 of Nicotiana paniculata. Lineage (NCBI taxonomy): Eukaryota > Viridiplantae > Streptophyta > Magnoliopsida > Solanales > Solanaceae > Nicotiana > Nicotiana paniculata. The sequence goes on from ML321333.1 coordinate 11,333, forward strand.
CCAAAGGGAGGAATGATATTACGCCTTGCAATATTATGATGGTGTTACGCTCCGCAGTATTATATTACGATGATGTTACGCTCCACAATATTATATTACGATGATGTTACACCCTGTAGTATTGTACGATGAATTTGTCATAAGATAGTTGACATCAGTTCAAGGACAAGATTATTTGGAGATTATAAGTATTATGCTATTTCAAGCAAGAAATAAGTAAATTCGTGAAAGGTGAGAGGGTAAGTGAATCGAAGAAAATGAGTTTCGTTGAAGGTTGTCATTTTGAGGTAAAATACAGTCTGAGCTATGATACCCGGTATTTATGGACTAGTGTCACACAAGGTACCACATGACCATAATAGCAAGATGTATAAAGTGTGTTAAAAGTGAGTAGTATTATAAGTAATTTGAGATAATTCCTAATTATGTGGATAATTGATTAATGATGGGAATAATTATGGTATTAAATTGGATTAAGTGGATAAAGATTTCTTTTATGTGGGCTGCCACATGACACTAAGCTAGGCCAAGGTGGCACCAATGTCCATGATGAGTCATGACACATGAATGCCTTGATTACACGTAAAGTTTTTTTTGGATAATTAACTTTGTTTGGTCTCTTTATTTGGGAATGTAACTTAGAAAATAAGAGAAGTTATGGCATGCTTAGAATTAGACCAACAACGTTATGCTAAGCTTGCTAACGATGGAGCCTCAAAATATTTTGTTTGAACTTCATAATGCGATAAAGCGTGAGATTTGTGATTCTAAGGGAGTACGGTTCAATCTTTCTCAAGAATATCATACGGATTTTTACCTACTTCGATCCGCCGTTACGTTGTTTTGCAAAAGACGTGTGTAAGAGGGATTGTCAAGAGAATCGACCTAGGTATGTTAAGGCTAATACTTCTTTCTTTTGGCATGATCCAAGTAACAATACGTAAACGTAATGATATTCCATAAGTGGTTCTACTCTTAGCAGTTAATGATGTCTATGTTATTCATTCCCGTAAAGTGATATTCAAGCATGTCTAAGTATGTATCTAGTTCCCTATTGAGGTGTATGATAAAGATGTTAATATTTATACTATAGTGATACATGCATCTTCATGCATTTACCACCGTTCTATGGCAGGTCAGACAGGTATGCATTTACCAACGAGCTACGACCGGTTGGGCAGTTATTCATTTACCACCGTGCTATGGACGGTCTGGAAGTCATGTATTTACTACCGAGCTACGACCGGTTGGGAAGTTATACATTTACCACCGAGCTATGGACGGTCAGGCAGGCATGCATTTACCATCGAGCTACGGCTGGTTGGGTAGTTACATATTTACCACCGAGCTATGGCCGGTAGGGCAGTCATGTATTTACCATCGTGCTACGGCTGGTAGGGCAGTTACCACTGATCAGTTGGGTAGTCATGCATTATACGATATGGATAATAGAAATAGTCTCAAAGAGAAGCATTATATATGTAAGTATAATAAGTATGCATATACGGTGGCACTTCAGAGATTCAGGTTGATTCTTATATGTCTTTGATTAATGTTGACTTATTGTTATGTTTCAGTTCTGCCTTACATACTCAATATTTTATTCGTACTGACGTCATTTTGGTGGGGATGCTACATTTATGCCTGTAGGTATAGATAATCAATTTGACGAGCACTCATAATATATGAGATTGGCATTCAGTGAAGCATCAGTAAGACTCCACCTCATTCAGAGTGCAACCGAGTCTATCAGTCATCGTGTTAGAGTTTTGCTACAGACTTATGGGTAGGCTGGTACCCTGTCCCATTTAATGTTAAATAAACTTAGAGGATTTGTAGACAGAGGTTCATTATGGGTCATATGTACTCATGTTTTAAGAACGATGGTTCATTGATACAATTTTTGTAGACTTATAGTTATACATTATGAGTTGTGGCCATGTTGGACCATGATACTTATAAAAGAAAAACAAATAAGTTACAGAATGGTTCGCTCGGGCTAGTACGGAACTGGGTGCCAGCCACGCCTCCCTAGGTTGGGGCGTGACACACATGACGGCCTTGAGATAAATGATTCCTTCCCCGACGAGCAACTTCTAGCCATTTTAATGACCGGGATGTCATGGTTCACCGACTTGGCAAATTATCTTGCGAGTGGTATTGTACCGACTGAGTTCTCTTCAAACCAAATGAAGAAGCTCAAACGAGATTGCCTTGACTATTATTGGGATGAGCTGTATCTCTTCCGGATTTGTACCGATGGTGTGATTCGACAATGTGTACCGAAGAAGAACTAGTAGAAATTCTTGATGCTTGCCACTCTTCACCATATGGTGGTCACCATGGTGGAGCTAGAACAACAACAAAAATGTTGAGTTATGGATTCTATTAGCCTACTCTCTACAAGGACGCTAGTGATCTAGTAAAGCGTTGTGATGAATGTCAAAGGGCCTATGGGATTTATAAGAAAAATGAGATTCCTCTCACCGCCATCTTGGAAATTGACATTTTTGATGTATGTGGCATTGATTTCATGGGACTGTTCGTGAGCTCTTGTGGGAACACTTACATTTTGGTAGCTGTAGACTATGTTTCAAAGTGGGTTGAAGCTGTGGCTTTACCCAACAATGAAGCTCGAAGTGTGGTGGCATTTTTGAAAAAGAACATCTTCACAAGATTCGGTACTCCAAGGGCCTTTTTCAACAAAGCTTTTGAGACCTTACTCACCAAGTACGGTGTCACTCACAAAGTCTCGATCCTCTATCACCCTCAAGAAAGCGGGCAAGTGGAAGTCTCCAACTAGGAGATGAAGAGTATTTTGTCAAAGATAGTGAATGCCAACTGGACGGATTGGTCAAAGAAACTTGATGATGCTCTCTGGGCTTATAGGACGACTTACAAAACACCGATCGGTATGTCTCCATACCGGTTAGTGTTCGGTAAAGCTTTTCACCTTCCGGTGGAACTTGAGCACAAAGCTGTGTGGGCATTGAAGAAGCTTAATCTTGAATGAGATATCGCCGCCAACTTAAGGGTGGCACAATTGAATGAGCTCGATGAATTCCGGTATCATGCTTATACAAGTTCTTCCTTATATAAGGAAAAGATGAAGTACCTCCATGACAAGTACATCCAGAACAAGGAGTTCAAAGAAGGTGATCTTGTGTTATTGTTCAATTCTCGGTTATGGATGTTTCCGGGAAAACTGAAGTCTAAGTGGAATGGTCCATTTGATGTTGTGAATGTGACACCCTTTTGTGAATTAGACTTTAAGAATAAAAATGATGAAGTGTTTAGAGTCAATGGTCACCGAGTCAAGCATTATCTTGGAAAATCTGATGATGGCCATGTCGTGGCGTTAATTCATTTCAAGTGATTGATGGTAATCTGCGTTGTGCCGATATTAAATCAGGAGCTTCGTGGGAGGCAACCCATGTTTCTTTTCATTTTTATTTTTCTTCTTTTTTATATAGGTTTTTTTTGAGCTAACTGGTTTTGAAGTGAATTGCAGGAATAAGTGTGCTTTACAGGTTCTGTGCTCGAAGATTGGCTAAGTGTTGAAAAAGTGCAGATCGCACATTTATTGTGCGGACCACACAATATTGAATGCAATAGGAGAGAGGAGTCTGCGGCCGAACAACTGGAAACCAAAAAAATACAACTCTCTGAAGTTTGAATTTGCATAGAAAAGGACACTCTGCGGTCACACACAAAATTGTGCGGACCGCAAAAATATCTGCAGCCGCACTCAATTTGTGCTGACCGCAGATTCTTAGATAGGTTCAAGTAAAGAGTGCGGACTGCACTCATCTTCATTTTTTGACCTAATTTGGCCAACCTAAAAATAGGACCTCATTGCATTGTTTACAACTTTACGCACTCTGAACTCTTGAGACCAAAGCAAGTACAATGCACAAAATACTGTTTCACACTCCACATCTATTTCATCAGACTAGATTCTCCCCTGCATCCTTCATCACTGGTATGTTCAATTTATAATTAGATTTTTCAAATTTTCTTAGTTTTTGTTTTTAAGTAGTATAGTTATTTTTACGTGTAAAATGTCAAATGTTCATCATATGTGCTTAAAATTGTGTGGGTAATGTTATATGTACTCATTGGGGGCTGGGTAAATCATGTATCATGTTTAATTTTCCAATACCATATCTAAATTGTGCAAAAATTGAAAAAACCTAAGTTAGTGTCGTTTGATTCTAATTATGTGGCCGCACATGAAATTGTGCGGTCTGCAGATTTTCAGTTAAGGCAACATGCTACGCATGCAATGTGCAGATCGCACTCAAAATTGTGCGGTTCGAAGAAAAAGATGTGTGGTCGCAGAAAAATATGTGCGACCGCACTTTGAAACTTCAGAGAACCAGTAGTCTGAGCCTGGTTTTGTGCGGTTGCACTCAAAATTGTGCGGTCAACACTTTAAAATTGTGCAGTTCGCACAAGGAAATCTGCTGCCGCACAATATTGTGCGGGCCACACTTTCTTATCTGTGCACTATTTTTCTGCAACTATTAACAATGCTTCTGAACTTTAACTGACTTATGTGCTTCATATTGCAGACAATGGCTCGATCAAGAGGCAAAGGTGATACATCTAAAGGGAGGGGTGAATCCTCCCGAGGCTGAGGCAAGGGTACTCAACCTCTGGCAGTGCAAAAGAAACCAAGAAAAAAATCAAACCACGGGGAGAGGTAGGGCCACAGAGCCCTCAGAATCAAGCTCTTACATCCCGTCTAGGGAGTCCTCCGAGGGCTATTTAGTTGAGGAACAACCTGAGGCCCAGTCCCAACCATCAAATTTCCCTGGGAGATACCAACTCCGCAACAAACCCTTCACCACAACAAGTTCCTCTGAGGTTTCAGATGCCAGCAGCCAGGGTTCAGAGCCCTCCTCTACACATAATCCTCCTGCACCAGTTGCAGTGGATGATGATGATGATATGCCTGATGATGGTATAGGAGGTCACACTAGAGTGGTGGCCTAAAGAGGTCGAATAAGAAAGAGATATGGGAAGAAATATTTGTGAGCCTGACAGCCTTCACAAATTTCAGAGAATGGTGGCCCCAGAGATCACTCATACTTGAGCGACAGTTCTTATTGAAGGATTTGGATAGATACAATCAAAATGTCCTTAAGCAGTTCAACGAGCGCAAGCTGTGAATGTGGTTCACCCAGAGTGTTATGGATGCCAAGGAGCACTTGGTACAGGAATTCTATGCCAATGTGTCACACATCAAGAACGGTACCAAAGTGAGAAATTTGAAAGTCAGATTTGACCAAAGCACTCTGAACACGTATTTGGGATTCGAGGAGGTAGATCCAACACACTACATAGAGAAGCTTTCTGTTACAATCCATATTCACGTACGTTGGTTCATTCCATAAGTTAGTCGATGTAAATCTGAGAAGAGATTATCTTTGAGATGATAAGAAGTTAATCCTATTGGTCTTAAACGAATCAAGGATGTTGTAACCCGTATTTTTGGGTAAACTTAGGGGTGCTTAATATTCTCAAGAGGTCGTGTTTTAAATTATTTGAATCATATAATATCTGTATCATAAGTCTTGAAGTCAAACGAGTTATGAAACAAAAGTCGACAAAAGTTTTCGCAACTTATGTTTATAATTTTATTTAAACTTTAGGTAAAATGTTACTAAGATTTTCTACCCATTTACTTGGAATTACGGGGTGATATGCCCACAAAATTAAATATCTATGAGTCTAGTTTCTGAGGCATTAAATCGTTTATCAATACGACATCGGAGTAGAGAGAGATATGTATTGTTGCGAGACTCCACATGCTGTTAGGTGACAAGTAGGTGTGTCACCTACTTGGTTAAATGAGAGCCCAAAAAGAGGCAATTTCGGGTAGGTCAAAGATCCCATTTAAAGACTTATATCCTTCAATATAACCCTCATTATATATAACAAATAACCAGACCTAAACCCCTGCAAACTTCCTCCCAAAAATTATCCACAAACCCTAATTGATTTTCTCTCTCTTTCAAGTTTTAATTGGGGGGTAAAACCTACAGTTTAAAGAACCAAGATAAGGGTCGAGTTATCCAACAAGTAAGGTAAGTTTAATTCTCTCTTTAATCCATTTTTTCTTCTATATATTCATGGTAATTCATTCTATACTTGTATGAACTCACGGGGCGGTGATCAGAAGACGTGAGTTCGAGTTATTCACTTGTAGCGGACTATTTTGTGTTGCTGTTGGGCTGCGTGTTTTACTATTGTTTTGTGGAGTTTTGGAGGAGGAAGGGTTTGGAGAAACACCATATAGATGTAGGGTGGTGGGTTGGTCGTTCGTCGTAATATTTCCAGGTCGTTTGACACTGCTACGGTGGTCGTTTTATGTATGAAGAGATAACTGTGTGTTGGGCTGTTTGGTGATTTGACTTGTGTGAAGTCATATATATAGGGGAGGTGTTTTCCGTTTAATCATAAAATATGTTATGGTCGGTATATAATAGTTACGACGCTTAAACAATAACGATAGTGTCGTTTCTCTTATTGTAGATTAAGGAGTCATGACATTTGCATAGCTTGAGGTTGGGCTGTATATATACAAGGTATGTGAGGCTATACCTTTCCTTATTTTGCATGAATTCGATTATACATAATTCAGTGAACTAGCTTCCAAAGATACTCTACTCTTAGAAGCTAGCAGTACTCATATTGTTTCCCTTCTTATGGAATAATTGATGTTGAGGTTGCTTCTCTTATTCTTATGTTATCAATGTTGTTGGTACTTCCTGATTCTTATAAGATTCTTGATTAAGAGTTATTCCTAATAACTTGTAAGGAGAATATCGACCTTACGTCACTCCGAAAGGTTCAGAATATGATTCCAATGAGTCCTACATGAATTATATATATATATATATATATATATATATATGTATGTATCTATTTTACTCTATCAAGTCGCGCTATAGTCGGCCGGGTACGACACCTATTGTGCAACCACTGATCAATTGGGTTTTATCGAGCTCCATGTGGCCGGGTACGTTTTACCGAGCCTATTACGACTGGATACAATATGGGGATGGCCACAGAGGAATATGTTTTAAAAGTTTATGTATATATATGTATGCATCACACATTTCATGTCAGTATCCCTCAGAGGTACCCATATGTTAGAGGTTGTATATACTCTATCCTTGTTTACATTATTGTTCTTACTTATGCTTGCCTGCCTTACATACTTAGTACTTTATTCGTACTGACGTCCTTTTTATTTGTGGACGCTGCATGTCGTGCTGTAGGTCCTGATAGACAGATAGGCGCAGCTCCCCCACAGCAGTAGGCTTCCCAGTTCAGCGGTTATTGACAAGATCCCTTGTCCGGACTTGTCGCGGTCTTGGTATGCATTTTTGTTATATATATTATGGGTATTTCGGGGCCCTGTTCCGGCAATGTTGCATCACTTATGATCCTTTAGAGGATCATAGACAGGTGTCGACTCATGTATAGTTTGGTAGCCTTGTTGGCTAATTTTTGTCGTATAGTCTTTCATGGCAGCATTGTAGCTCGTACCTTATATAAGTTTCTTAGCAGTCTTGTCATCCCATGTGATGTATGTTCATGCCAATATCTTTCATTTTTGATTGTTCATGATCCATATCCACCATTTATATTGATCTAGTTGGCCCTTAAAGATAATAAAGAAGGTTAGATAAAATGTTCATTGGTGCTCAGAAAGTATGGCCCGAGTGCTAGTCATGATCCTCCAGTTTGGGTCGTGCCAAACTTGGTATCAGAGCAAGTCTGTCCTAGGGGTTGTTTATGAGCCGTTTCTAGTAGAGTCTTGATTGTGGATGTGTAGCGCGCAACATTTATAATTAGGTGACTACATGACATATAGGGGTGTTACCTTCTTCCTGAATCTAGATCGTGCGTAGAGTTGAGTCTTTAGTGTTTCTATCTAATATTAACCTTGTTTTCTTTCTGCGATGCCTTCGACTAGGAAACAAGCGATTAGTAAACGACTTGATATAGCCGCAGGAGAGGGTACCAGTCAGGTGCCTCAAGCCAGAGCAGGCCAAAGTGAGACTCAGAGTGAGATGCCGTCTCATACCTCATCTACTCCGTCTCATCTAGAGGATATTAGGAGGCACTCAGCACCACCAGTTCCTCTGCCTGGACCTACAGACCAGGATATGCAGAGTGCGGTGCAGCTGTTGACTAGCTTGGTAGCTGCTCAGGCTCAAAGGCAGAATACCAGTGTTGTTGATAAACCAGATAGTATGAGAGTTCATGATTTTATTAATCTAGACCCTCCAGTGTTTACCGGATCAGAACCTAAGGAGGACTCGCAAACTTTTATTGACCACGTTCATCGTACACTGAGGGTTATGCATGCTACAAATACAGAGGCAGTAGAGTTGGCTTCTTATCGGTTACGGGATTTAGCCATTTTTTGGTATTATAGTTGGGAGAGATCCAGGGGTCTGAACGCCCTTCCAGCTGTGTGGAAGGCAATTTCTGAGGCCTTTCTTTGTCGCTATTTTCTAGATGAGATACGACGAGCTAGAGCTGATAAGTTCTTGAACCTTAGACAAGGTAATATGAGTGTGCGAGAGTATAGTATGCAGTTTGATTCTTTAGCAAGGTATGCTCCCTATATGGTGGCCGAAATGAGTGATAGGCTGCATATGTTCGTGAACGGGTTGGGACCACATCTGATAAATAAGTGCATGATAGCCTTCTTGGTGGAGGGCATGGATATTTCTCATATTCAGGCTTATGCCCAGACTCTAGAGGATCGTAAGCGCCATCAAAGGGCAGATAGGGAGCAGGATAGGGGCCAACATAAGTGGGCGAGATTTGTAGGGTATTCTCATGACTTCAGAGGTAGTGTAAGGACCCAGTCTTCAAGGAGTTCAGTGCCACCTGTAGCTAGTGATCCTCCACAGTTTCAGAGGCCCCGGTATGATCGATTTACCTATTTTGGTCCAGGTAAGAGTTGCGGGCATCAGGCTTGCAATATCATAGGGATACTAGTCAGATGAGACCCCCAACACCCCGTTGTGATCAGTGCGACAAGGACCACTTTGGACTGTGCCGTCGAGGTTCTGATGCGTGCTATTCTTGCGGACAACCTGGCCATATGATGTGAGATTGTCCTGACAGAGAAGGTGGTGGTATGGCTCAGCTAATTGGATCTGTGTCTGGTTCTTCCTCATCAGTTCGACCTCCAATACAGGGTTTTCAGTAGTCGACAGGTCGTGATAGAGGTAGAGGTGCAGTGCCGAGTTCGAGTGGTGCTCAAAATTGAACCTATGCTCTAGTAGGTCGACAGGATCTCGAGTCGTCTCAGGATGTTGTTACAGGTATATTGTCTGCTTTTTCTTACGATGTATATGAGTTGATTGATCCGGGATCTACATTACCATATGTTACACCCTTTGTGGATAACAAGTTTGGCGTTGAACCTGAATTGATAAGTAAACCACTTGCGGTATCTACTCCTATAGGAGATTCCGTGATTGCTAGAAGTGTATATAGAGGTCGCACAGTGATGATTTGTATTCGTCAAACCTTGGCGAATTTATTTGAATTATAAATGGTTGATTTCGACGTGATAATGGGAATGGACTGGTTTGCCTCATGCTATGCAAATTTTGATTGTCGTACAAAGATGGTTAGGTTTCAATTTCCTAATGAACCCATCATCGAATGGAAAGGGAACATTGCTACGCCAAAAGGTAGGTTTATTTCCTATCTTAAGGCAAGGAAGATGATCTCAAAAGTTTACATTTATCATCTCGTTCGCGTTAGGAATGCGGAGGCGAAGCCGCCTATTCTACAATCAATCCCCGTGGTCAATGAATTTCTAGATGTTTTCCCAGATGAACTCCCAGGCCTTCCTCCTGAAAGGGAGATTGAGTTTAGCATTGATGTGTTACTTGGCACTCAACCCATATCTATTCCTCCATATAGGATGGCCCCGACAGAGTTGCAAGAGTTGAAGGTGTAGTTGAAGGACTTGCTGGATAAGGGCTTTATTAGGCCTAGCACTTCACCTTGGGGTGCGCCGGTCCTGTTCTTGCGGAAGAAAGACGTGTCGTTAAGGATGTGTATTGATTATCGACAGTTGAATAAGTTTACTATAAAGAACAAGTACCCACTTCCAAGGATTGACGACCTGTTCGACCAACTCCAGGGGTGTCAAGTATTTCTCCAAGATTGACTTATGTTCAGGGTATCATCAGGTGAGGGTTAAGGAGAAGCATACCCCAAAGACGGCCTTCCAGAAAAGATATGGGAACTTTAAATTCTTGGTGATGTCGTTCGGGCTAGCAAATTCTCCAGCATCTTTTATGGATCTCATGAATACTGTATTCAGGCCCTATCTTGCTGTGTTCGTGATCGTATTCATTTATGACATTTTGGTGTATTCTCGTTCGGAGGCGGAACATGCGGGCCACTTGCGGGTAGTATTACATACGCTTTAGGATCGTAAGTTATATTCTAAGTTCTTGAAATGTGAATTCTGGCTGATCTCAGTAGCATTCCTTGGCCATATGATATCTGAAGAGGGTATTAGTGTAAACACTCAAAATATCGATGCAGTAAAGAATTGGCCGAGACCTACAACACCATCAGAAGTACGCAGCTTCCTGGGGCTAGTAGGATATTATAGGCATTTTGTAGAAGGGTTTTACTCTATATCAACACCATTGACTAATTTAACTCAGAAAACTACTAAGTTTCAGTGGTCTGACGCTTGTGAACGAAGTTTTCAGGAGTTAAATAATTCATTGACATCTGCGCCAGTGCTCAATCTCCCAGAAGGAACAAAAGGTTATATGGTATATTGTGATGCCTCAGGTATAGGTTTGGGGTGCGTATTGATGCAACATGGGAAGGTGATTTCTTATGCATCAGGACAATTGAAGAAGCATGAAAATAATTACCTGACCCATGATTTGGAATTGGCTGCAGTAATATATGCTTTGAAGATATGTCGGCACTACTTATACGGCGTCCATGTTGACATCTACACATATCACAAGAGTTTACAATACATCTTCAAGTAGAAGGAGTTGAATTTGAGGCAGCGTAGGTGGCTTGAATTACTGAAAGATTATGATGTCGAGATATTGTACCATCCCGGTAAAGCCAATGTTGTGGCAGACGCTCTCAGTCGTAATTCAATGGGAAGCTTAGTACACATTGAGGAAGGTAGACAGGGGTTGACTAAAGAGCTTCATCAGCTAGCCAATATGAGAATTAGATTGTTAGACTCTGATGACGGAGGGGTTCCTGTACAGAATACATCAGAATCATCTTTGGTAGCGGAGGTAAAAGCATGGAAATATGAAGATCCTACCTTAGTACGATTGAGAAAGAGCATTCAATAGTGTAAAATTACGGCTTTTGAGATCGGAGCACATGGGGCACTGAGATACCATGGTCGGTTATGTGTGCCTGATGTGGCAGGGTTGAGAGGGAAGATTATGTAGAGATTCATCAATCCCGATATTCCATTCATCCCGGCTCGACAAAGATGTATCATGATGTTAAGGAGCAGTATTGGTGGGATAACATGAAGAACTCTACTGCAGAATTTGTAGCCCAGTGTCCTAATTGTCAACAAGTAAAAATCGAACAACAGTAACCCGGTGGATTGCTTCAGAATATAGAGATCCGACCTGGAAATGGGAGGTGATTAATATGGACTTCATTATTGGATTACCTCTCTCTTATCATAAGTTTGACTCCATATGGGTGATAGTTGATCGACTTACAAAATGTGCCCATTTTCTGCCATTTAAGACAACTTACACAGCTGGAGATTATGCGAAGTTGTATATCAAGGAGATTGTTAGGCTTCATGGTGTGCCGGTATCTATTATATCAGACCGAGGAGCGCAATTTGCGGATAACTTTTGGAGGTCTTTTCAGAAAGGTTTAGGCACACAAGTAAATCTCAACACTATATTCCATCCACAAACCGAAGGGCAGGTTGAACGTACCATTCAGATACTTGAAGATATGCTACGAGCATGTGTTCTGGATTTCAAGGGGAATTGGGATGACCATCTTCCACTCATATAATTTGCCTACAATAATAGCTACCATCCAGTATTAAAATGGCCCCGTACGAGGCACTATACGGGAGGAGATGTAGATCACCACTTGGATGGTTCGAAGTCGGTGAAAAAGAACTATATAGGCCAAATTTGATTCACCAAGCCATTGAGAAGGTGAAACTGATAAAAGAGCGGCTGATGATGGTGCAAAGCAGACAAAATTCTTATTCTGATGTCCGACGTCATGATCTGGAGTTTGAGGTTGGTGATTGGGTTTTCATGAGGATCTCGCTGATGAAGGGTGGTATGCGTTTTGGGAAGAAGGGTAAGCTGAGTCTGCGGTATATCGGTCCGTACAAAATTCTTCAACGAATTGGACATGTTGCTTATGAGTTAAAATTGCCATCCGAAGTGGAATTTTTCCACCCGGTATTTCATGTATCTATGTTGAGGAAATGTATTGGAGACCCTTCTCGGGTCATCCCTATCAAAGATGTACAAGTTACAGAGGTATCATATGAAGAAGTGCTAGTGGCTATATTAGATCGACAAGTCCGCAAGATGAGAACAAAGGATGTAGCTTCCGTCAAAGTATTGTGAAGGAACAAGAACATGGAAGAAATTACATGGGAAGCAGAAGAGGAGATGAAGTCTAAATGCCCTTACTTGTTCCAGATTCAAGGTAACGAGGATGCCGAGGGTATTCAGGACGCATTAGAAGGTGAAATGGCTCTATGAGATAAGTAGTAGCTTGGGAATACTCTTCCTTAATACTAAATGGTGATATATAGATAATGTACATATCCATAATGCTTGGTATAGCCTTCTGAGACTATACGTTGGGTTTAATTGCTTGCAAGTTTGGCTAGTATCCATTTTACAGGGGAAACTCGGCCGGAAATTTCCGTTGGAATCCATGATGAATTAGGCTCCCCATAAACCCTTACATTCGAGGATGAATGTTCCTAAGGGGGGGGGGGGGGGAGGGTGTTACAACCCATAGTCACGTACGTTGGTTCATGCTATAAGTTAGTCGACGTAAATCTGAGAAGAGAATATCTTTTAGATGATAAGAAGGTAATCCTATTGGTCTTAAATGATACAAGAATGTATAATGGTGATTAACAAGTATTAGAAGTTAAACGAATCAAGGATGTTGTAACCCGTAGTTTTAGGTAAACCTAGGGGTTCTTAATATTCTCAAGATTTCGTGTTTTAAGGTATTCGAATCATATAATATCCGTATCATAAGTCTTGAAGTCAAACGAGTTATGAAACAAAAGTCAACAAAAGTTGTCGCAACTTATGTTCATAATTTTATTTAAACTTTAGGTCAAATATTACTAAGATGTTATCCTAATTTACTTGGAATTAAGGGAGTGATATAAGCACCAAATTGAATATCTATGAGTCTAGTTTCCAACGCACTAAACAGTTTATCAATACGACATCGGAGTAGAGAGATATAAGTATTGTTGCGAGACTGCACAGGCTGCTAGGTGACAAGTAGGTGTGTCACCTACTTGGTTAAATGAGAGCCCAAAAAGAAGCAATTTAGGGTCGGCCAAAGAGTCCATTTAAAGGCTTATATCCTGAAATATAACCCTCATTATATATCACAAATAACTAGACCTAAACCCCTGCAAAATTCCTCCCAAAAAATATCCACAAACCCTAATTGATTTTATCTCTCTTTCAAGTTCTAATTGGGAGTAAAACCCAGAGTTTGAAGAATCAAGATAAGGGCTGAGTTATCCAACAAGTAAGGTAAGTTTTACTACTCTCTTTAATCCATTTTTTCTGCTGTAAATTCATGCTAATTCGTTATATACTTGTAAGAACTCACGGGACGGTGATCTGAAGCCGTGAGTTCGAGTTATTCACTTGTAGCGGACTGTTTTGTGGACTATTTTGCTGCGTGTTTTACTACTGTTTTGTGGACTTTTGGAGGAGGAAGGGTGTGTAGAAACACCATATAGATGTAGGGTGGTGTGCTGGTCATTCATAACATTTCCGATTCGTTTGACACTACTACGGTGGTCGTTTTGTGTATTAAGAGATTGCGGTGTGTTGGGTTGCTTGGTGATTGTTTTGACTTGTGTGAAGTCATATATATAGGGGAGGTGCTGTCCATTTCATCGTAAAATATGTTATGATCGATACATAATAGTTACGACGCTTAAACGATAATGATTGTGTCGTTTCTCTTATTGTAGATTAAGGAGTCGTGACATTTGCATAGCTTGAGGTTGAGCAGTATATATACAAGGTATGTGAGGCTATCCCTTCCTTCTTTTGCACGAATCCAATTATACATAATGCAATGAACGAGCTTCCAAAGATACTCTACTCTTAGAAGCTAACATTACTTACATTGTTTCCCTTCTTATGGAACAATTGATGTTGAGGTTGCTTTTCTTATTCTTATGTTATCAATGTTGTTGGTACTTCCTGATTCTTATAAGATTCTTGATGAAGAGTTAGTCCTAATAACGTGTACGGAGAATATCGACCTTACGTCACTCCGAAAGGTTCAAAATATAATTCCAATGGTTCCTACATACATTATATATATGTATCTATTTTACTCTACTGAGCCGCGCTATAGTCGGCCGGGTACGACACCTATTGTGCAACCACTTATCAGTTGGGTTTTACCGAGCTCCATGTGGCTGGGTACGTTTTACCGAGCCTATTATAGGCGGGTACGATATGATGATGATGTTTCCCACAGAGGCGTATGTTTTAAAAGTGTATGTATATATATATGTATGCATTATGCATTTCATGTCAGTATCCCTCAGAGGTACCCATATGTTAGAGGTTGTATATACTTTATCCCTGTTTACATTACTGTTCTTACTTAAGCTTTCCTGAATTACATACTCAGTACTTTATTCGTACTCACGTCCTTTTTATTTGTGGACGCTACATGTCATGCTGCAGGTCCTGATAGACAGGTAGGCGTAGCTCCCCCACCACAGTAGGCTTCCCAGTTCAACGGTTATTGGCAAGATCCTTTCTTCAGACTTGCCATGGTCTTGGTATGAATTTTTGTTATAGATATTATGGGTATGTCGGGGCCCTGTTCCGGCAATGTTGCATCACTTATGCTCCTTTAGAGGCTCATAGGCAGGTGTCGACTCATGTATAGTTTGGTATGCCTTGTTGGCTAATTTTTGTTGTATAGTCTTTCATGACAGAGTTGTAGTTCGTACCTTATATGTAGTTTCTTAGCAGTCTTGTCATCCCATGTGATATATGTTCATGCCATTATCTTTCATTGTTGATTGTTCATGATCCATATCTACCATTTATATTGATCTCGTTGTCCCTTAAAGATAATAAAGAAGGTTAGATAAAATGTACGTAGTTCTCGGCAAGTATGTCCCGGTGCTAGTCATGATCCTCCAGTTTGGGTCGTGACACTTTCTATGGGTGATGCAGCTTGCCCTTGGCTAGTAGAGATCTTGGCAGCTCCAAGACCACCACCACCGTGGAATACAGTGGGGGTTCGCATTGCACGGGGCACCCTCAATTTTGAATCAAAAGGGTGGCAAACTTTTGTGTGCAGCCGTATAGACTCGATCCAGATGAGAACAATCTTCAAATCCCCCAGGCAGTTTTGGTGGCATCTATCATGGAAGGTACTGTCGCACCCCCTTTTTCTTGCAAAATCGGATTTCGACATTTTTTGGGACAAAACCTTCTTTCTGAGATTGGGTAAGGAATTGGAAGAGTCGCCACCTACAGATTAAGGTGCGTTAGGGCACCTAGAGCAATTAACTCATAAACTAGTTTGCGTCACCAGAGGTTGGGTAAGGGCTCAAATTACCTCAGGGGACAGGTGTTAGGCACCCCTCGAGGTCCACAAAGGTGGGTCTTGGCCAAACTTAAATTAAGTGTATTAGTCCAAAAAGGGGAGGAAAGCAATTTGGATAATACAAGTTACTATAAACAGGATTAAGGGGGGTCCTAGGTTTTTTATCCTATAGGAGCATTCCATGCAATACTTTGTAACTTCCCCAAGTTGGGGTGTTACTCATAACATTAGTGCACTGTCTATCATCTCCTTTACTACCCAATTACTATCTTTCAGTTGTTACCTACGCGTTCTAATAGCTTCTAACTCATTCCTTATGCATGCACTACCTGTCCCTCACCTATGGCCCTGGAGGTATTAGGACCTCTATTTAGGGTGGTTCTAGACTGACCTATATTTACTTTAAAAAATAAGAAATCCAGGTGACAAACAAATACAAATAGGACTTTCATGTAGGAAGATAAATAAGGGCTCACATTAACCTCCACACGTAAGCAACAAATGCACACAATTAAATCAGCAAACTTTATTAATTTTAAAATCATATAGGTAGGATATCTATATGAGCAGAAACAGAATGTAAAGAAGCAGTTTTATTAAAGCGAGCATCGGGACCTATTAGCTTGCCCACTGATTAAGCATGAATCTGGCACTTACAAGCATCAAATTATCACAATTTTTAGGCCCAGAATCATTAGCAACCTTTACAGATTTGCCTAAGTGAAAGCCAGAATTGGTCGAACTCAGAACTGATTAACAGAATCCTATAGGTATGGTTTCTACGAGTTTATTATAGACCTATAACATGGTTTCTAAGTGAACTACTGATTTTACTTCATAAAGACAAGTTTTTATTCCTTTTAAGTCCTATAGGCATGCTTGCTAATTGCAAAATTGATTTAAACCCCTGTATGCATGATTCTAAGTTGAGACTGATCTTTATTTCCTATAGGCATGATATCTAATTACTGACTTTATTTAAACCCCTATAGACATGATTTCTAAGTTTGAAAACTAATTTCATCCTATAGGCATGATATCTATTAGTTTAAATCCTATAGGCATGATTTCTAGGTTGAAATGATTTTTATTTCCTATGAGCATGGTATCTATTAATCGTATGTAGGCAGAATTTTAAACAGATTGCCAGAAAGGTTGTTATTTCAAAAAAAAATCCTATAGACATGGTCACTAATGCACGTTGGAGTTTAAAAATGTGTGGATCCTAGGAACAGGATTTCTAATGCAGAAATAACGAAAAGTCCTATAAATAGGATCTCTAATATGCGAGTTTAAAAGTACAGAACCAAACAATCAAGATTTCTACCCAAGTTTAACAAAATAGAAGGATACCCCCCCATCTTTCACTAATCAACCTTGAGTCTATTATTACATAAGTTATTACAACCCAGAATGAATAAATCACATAATAGTATCCGTTACACTATAGGGAGCCTTCATAGGCCCAATATAAACCCGGGAACTGGCCTTCCAACAGAACATCTTTGGAGCAATGATCCATCAATGGCGCATTAAAAATCAGGCTTCTAGTGTGTCAAGGTTCCCAAGGGCCTCAGGGACCTCGGGCAATGCTCACACAAGAACCACATTCACAAGGTAATTCATAAAAGATTGGAAAACCAGCCCGAAGGTGTCAGAGTTCAAAGGAGTCTTAAGGACCCTAGGCAGTGCTCACATTGGGGGTGGTAGGAACCTAAGTAACTAAGAGTAGGAGTTTGGAAAAACCATTGCATAAAGGGTAAAGGGAGGGGGCAGGTTTTAGAAATAGCTTAATTTTCAGAAGCAAACAGATTCAGATTACAGGATCGCAAGCAGAACTGCACCAAGAAACAAGCAGAATCCATGTTCAGTACATAGTTCAAGCAGATTGGCATGTGATTAGGTAAGTATTCATGCTAGTATTTAAAACAGTCGTGACTAAAACACAGAAGCAATTAGGAAAAATATTTGAATTAAACAGACAGGATATATGAGTTAGATAAGTGACCACATGTTTATAGTACCTTGCAATAAAACAGACTAAACCTTAATCTTACGAGAGGATTCATGCTATTTGAAATAACTTAGCCTTAAGTTAACAGTATCATCCAATGAAATCATATAGCCATATAAAGGACAGAATCATGCTAGGAATTGAAACATGCTAGTCAAACAAAGCATAGAGAATGAAATTGCAAAGATTAGAGCATACCAGTTGAGAAGAAAGCAAGTAAATGTGCAATAACAGTTAATTTCCAGAATAATTTGGCCTTGGCTTTCAGCCGGCCAAATAATAACCACTTAGTATAGAAATCAGAACAAGAGAGAACAAAGAGAACTTAGGTTTTTGTGAGAATAGCAGGATTCGAATGTCTAAAGGGAATGGGGAAGAGATTTAAATAGTCTCAATGAGATAGACAAATAAGGCAATGAATCAA
This sequence comes from Nicotiana paniculata, assembly GCA_005239505.1. Lineage (NCBI taxonomy): Eukaryota > Viridiplantae > Streptophyta > Magnoliopsida > Solanales > Solanaceae > Nicotiana > Nicotiana paniculata. The sequence goes on from ML321333.1 coordinate 29,656, forward strand.
TCCTACAAAAATAAGGCATAACTTCATAATCAATTAGAGTTGACTTCAATCAATTAACAGAACAAAATAGCATAAAATCAGGCTAATACCACTTAATCTAGGGAAAGCATTACATGGAATCAATCAGTAGTCAAGTACCAGATCAAATAAGGTAAGAAAATAGTTCCGGAATCAATTAGAAGTCAGTTCCATAATCAAAGCATAAAAATCAGGCTAGTAAGGGAGTTAAGGAAAGTAGTACGAGTAATAAATGACACAAATAAGGTAAGAACATGTAAAATCTTAATAAGAAAATACTGGTACTAAAGGAAAGCTGATTTTAAAACCCAATTTAGGTAAGTAAAATCAATTAACACTTAATTGAAAGATTTAAAGGTAAACAGGCAGAAACAGTAGGATAAATAAATAATCGAAACCCTAAGAAATACATATAGATGGAACTAATTAAATCAAGTAAAAAATCAGTCAAACAACAGATAAGCAAACCAGAGATGAAACATTAAACGTTGAAACATTTTCTTACAAAAATCCATTAGAACCAAAACCCTAGAAAATCGGTCATAAAATAATAAAAGTAGTACGAAACATAAATATCGAAGTTTTAAAGATGAAATACTAAAAAAAACACTAAAACGTTTCAGATCTAACAAGATCTAAGCAGATTTATCTAGGAAATAGCTAGGTTTATAAAAAAATAAACAGAAGTGAACCAAATCTGGTTTGAACCAGAGATTTGAAACCATAAAATACGAAAAAAATTGTACTCACAAGTATCGGAGTGAAGATAGACGAAATAGCTGAGATATGAGAGACTTCGAACCAGATTTGGTTCAAGTCTCTTGAGATTCACATCAAGTAACAGAAGAATCGTATAACCAGTAAAGAGATGAAGCCAAATAAGGCATGGAATCAAGGGAAAACCCCATGAATCAAGAGGGATGTGTGACGGCGGGGCTAGGGTTCGAAGGGGTGAGAGAGAAGAGAGGAGAGTGGGGGATCCAAAGGCGGCGGGTTGGAAGAAATGAGGTAGGGTTTAGGGGTGTTTGGTTAATTAAAAAGTGGTGAGTGATTAAGGGCCGCTGATCTTTTGGACGGGTATGGATCTGGGTTAGGGTTTGGGTATTGGGTTATGGGTTAGGTTAGTATAGGGCTGGGTAGGTCCGAAACAATTTAATTAAAAGGGCTATGTTTTAAATACACAATTAAACTAATAAAATAATTTATAAAAATAATTAATAGATGATAAAAAATGTTATTTGTATATGAAAATAATTTAAAATAATTACTCAATATTATAAAAATATAAAAATTCATTTTCCGTGTAAATAAAGTAATTATGCATGCATGGGCTATTATTGTAAAGTTATTGCAATTACAACCNCTCAATATTATAAAAATATAAAAATTCATTTTCCGTGTAAATAAAGTAATTATGCATGCATGGGCTATTATTGTAAAGTTATTGCAATTATAACCTAAAGATGTAAATATAATTATGCATAAAATGACTAAAGCTTAATATAAATATAAATGATAAAATTAAGCAATAAAATAATTTTTAATGCAATTAGTAATTATTTAGATAATAAAATGCTGGAATAAATTAATTAAAAATCCTTTTAAAATTACAGAAAATTATGGAAAAATACTAGTTGATGCTCATGCACGATTTTGAAGGTATATAGGCATTTTTGAAATATATATGAAAAAATTAGGTTACCCAATCAATGTGGGTGTCATTATGTCGGCCAACATGTCAATGGTTGTCAAAAAAGGTGAAAGCTCATACCCATATCCCAACACCCTCACAGAATGTTTCACAGATGCAAAGGTGGAGCCGAGGAGTTTTGATACAAAAGTGTGGGCCAAGAAGCCCTTCTCATTGTACTCTTTTCAAGGCCCGGGAACCCAAAGTTCAAGGGTAAGGCAATTGCTACTGCTGGCCAGTCTGATGAGCTATTAGTGGTGGTTACAGATTCAGCTGCTGAGCCTTCTACATCTCCCATGACTTCTACAGTTGACATGATGTCCTTCCACCGAGATAGCTGACATGCCACCACCTTCATCTTCTAGACCATCAACATCAGAACCAGCGCCTGCCTCATCCACATATCCACTCATAGCGCTTCAAGTATCCCAGACATTGGCGAGTCTCAACAACTGGATGCAGATAGCTACTTAAAATCTCTCTAACATATCCAATGTTGTTGCAGCACATTCTTCTACCCCAGCAGCACCACAGGTTCCTCCGTCAGTGGAGGAAACATTGAAGAAGATCCTTAACAATCAGAAGACCATTATGGATACACTGGTGGCACATGGGGAAGCTATTGAAGAGTTGGGCAAACAGGTGAAGAAGATGAGGAAATATCAGGCCTCAAGAAATCAATGGATAGATTGAGGAAAGAAATGACCAGGATTGCAGCAGCTGGTGATCTTCCATTTGACCTGCTGATGGAGACAGATCCATCAGTACCAACAGACCCAGCAGCACCATCAGCAGAGGCACCAGCTGGCCAGTCTGACGAGCCAGACCTTGTTGCCATACTGCTGAGGAAGGTACTTCAGATGTTCACCAACCCTGTTACTCCCCTAGCAGAGGATGATGAGATCCAGTTGGAGGAGCCCGAGGGTGATGATGTTGCCATGCACACTGAGACCACATAGGGAGTTTTCTTCACTTTCTACCCTTCCTTATTTTGATTTTTGCTAAGCATTGAGGACAATGCTTATTCTTATTCAGGGGGGTGGTCTGTTTTGGTTGATTTGATATGACATTGGCCTGTAATAACTATAATACTCTCTTTTTATCTTTATTTTCTTTTTTATTATGTATATATTCCTCCATCTCTTTTGATGTATATATTCTATTCCCCATTCTCGATTTGTAGATTAATTTTTCTTGCTTTCAGTAGTTTATTTTATAGCTTCTTTATTTTGTTTCCTTAAGTACTCTAGCTTCTTATTCACTTTAATAGCTTCTTTTTTATTTGGTAGCTTCCTTTTCGTTTAAGTGATCTATATGCATTTGGTTTTCTTAATTCCACGGTTATATCCAAAGGTGGGTTTTGTGTGAACCGGGTGGCTCTTCCCAACGATAGATGGCGTAACAACCTTCTTAAGGGATTGCGTCCGTTTTTGATGTTTAGGTAAAAATAGTAGTAATAATGAATAAAAGGGTTAAGCATGCTTCACTTGGTACCAACACACTTAACTACACGCTTATCGTTAGAAACAAGTTTTTGGAAAGAAATAGCTCTAGTTAGTGATCTTGTGACTCTTGTGTTGACTTAGGTAATCATCGAGTGGTTTAGTTGAACCATTAGCGACTTTCAATCTTGAATACGGTTGTTGTGGGACCTTGACTCTATCCTCTTTAACAATCCAGTTGTGTGAGAGGTTAGATGTTTTGTTACAAGTCCAAGTACCCGTGCGAATGGTCTAGAACTTGCCTCCAATGTGTCTTTAGACGAAATTCTAAGTTTTGCTTGGCTTGAGAAGTGATTTTAGGATCTCCTTAACCCGTTTTGAAACCTTCCATGGACCACCAATGATGTTATCCCTAGTCAGCCGATTTGAGCCTAAAGCCTTTTTCATTCGATAATCATATTACAAGCCTTTACCCGTTTTGTAGTGACCTTCTCTTTGCACCCGAGCTTTCCTTAACACTCATGAGAAACAAATGACGAAAACATAAGTTTGGGGGAGAGACGAGTAGTTTGAAAGTGGTATCAAGCCACAAAAAGAGAAAAGAAATGAAGAAAGGAAAGGCAAAGAAAAAGAAAGAAATAACAACAGAAAAACACAAAAAGAAAGTGAATAATTTGAAGGCTTGAAGGGATTCAAAAGAAAGAAAAAGTGCAAAGCATGGAGAAACCAAAGAAGGAGAAAATGAATATCATAACCAAGAAAGAGTGATGTCAAGTCTCTTTAGTTCCCCTAAGTAAAAAGAAAATGACTCAAAGAGTCGGCAAGCATGAGCGAAAAAGAGACAATGGAGTGCTTAAGGAAAGATGAACCCGTTCTATTCCAACATTTCCCACCTTAGTCCAAAAGTCTTCATTACATTCCGAAAAAGTCCTATGTGATTTCAAGTCGAGTAAGCTTACATTAGTGGTGATCTACATGAGGGGCAAGCATATGGTACATAGAGTCGTACTTGTGATATTCTTTTGAGAGTGATGAGCGAACCTTTCACAAGTCATTGAATTGAGTGCTAGATTCTTAAGTGAGATCAGCTAATGAAGAGTATAGGAGGAGGAGTTTGGGATCCACAGTGACCTACATGAAAGTGCGAACTTCCTTGATGAGTAAATTCAAGTCTTGACGCTCAAGTGTCACATTAGAGCTATTTGTGTTTTAACATTCAAAACATGGCCTTGTTGATAATTCATGTGTGGGTAATTTTTGGTCCCAATTGATGTGTGTTTGATTCACCTTAGGCTAGCTGAAATAGCTCTTTTCTTGTGGAGGTTAGAATTACCTTTTTTTCTTGAGGACAAACAAAAGCTTAAGTTTGGGGGAGTTGATAAGTAGGGATTTTGACTACTTATTTGTACCTTTTTACATTCGTTTTAACTCAAAAATTCTTAAAGGTATTCTCGAAAACTGATAAAATATTCTTTATTGCATGAGTATTGGAAAATGAGCCAAAGTGTTGAAATTCAACTCAAGAAGGAGTACTTTGGACAAGGACTAAAACCAAGCTAAAAGGGACAAAGTGCGGACCGCAGAATTTTGTCTGCGGCCGAAGAATTTTGTCTGCGCCTGCAGAATGTGAAGAAGTTTTGACAGTGTTGCTTTGCAATGTACAGACCGCACAATAATTGTGCAGCCACAGAAGAGAAAGATCAGAGAGTTCCAACTTGAAGTACATCGAGAAGTGCGGACCACACCATTATTGTGCGGCCGCACTCAGAAATGTATGGTCCGCAGAACCTAAAGAAGTGAGGCCGCAATTCAGAATTGTGCGGGGGTAGAAGTCCCTCCTGTCAAGCTCAGCTTCAAAGTGCATATCTCACATAGAATTGTGCGGCCGCAGAACCTCTGAAAGGACAATTTTGTCCGAAAATTTCAGCCATGTATAAATAGTCTTTTTTGTCAAAATTAGGTTAAGTTTTAACTTCAGAAAGTAGAGAGCCATTTTTATTTACTGCTTTGGAAAATTTTATGATAGTTTGTCTATTTTACATTGGATTTTTATATCTTTATCATTTAATATGAGTTTAATCTTTTTTTCTTCTTTAATTTCTGCATTTTTATCTATGAAAAGCTAAATTTGTAGCTAGGGTTGTGACCTAATCCTAGTGTGGGTGCCTAATGAGTGTTTGGTTTAGGGCTTGTTTATGATTGGGTGTGTGATATTTAGCCTATTTCTTGCTTCAAGTGTGGAATTAATGGTTTCAAACATTGATTCAAGCCTATTTGACTTAGTCTCTACTTGAGAAAGAGAGATTGAGTCTTGGAAAACTTGCTAACAAGAAATTGGGATAAACTCAAGAAATTGATAGTCCTAATTAAAGGGTTGAATCTAGAGATAATAAAACCTTACTTGAGAATTTATTACTTGTTTTGTGAAATTCCGATTTGGACTTGAGAAAGCCAAATTGGGCAAAACTGCTCTAATTATCGAGAGGTATCGAGTGGGTAATTGCGTGTTGATTGTTATATTACACCCCGATCAAGAAAATCCTCTCTAAAGCCCCGAACCCATTAGACAAACATCTAGGTGGAAGTCACACCCCTAGATCTTTTACAAACTTGAAAAACAACACATAAAAATATCATTCTCTAGCTTTAGATTTGCAAACAACAGCTTAAATTTTAGAAGTAGACAAAACAACCAAGTATGTGAAAGTGCATTTTAGACTCGTTATACGCTTAGTCCGAGTATATACCTAATCCCATCTATGCTCCCTAAGGAATCGATCCTGACTCAAGTTGGGTAATTATAATTACATCGACCCCTTCACAACCCCAAAAGGTGGTGTGAACTTGGGTGACATCAGTAGGTAATTGCCTACGCGTCTAGACAGTTGAAGGTGCTAGAAAAGAATTATCATGTCCACGACCTTGAGTTAGCACCTATTGTTCATGCCTTGAAGATTTGGCGGCACTATTTGTACGATGTCCTTTGTGAGATTTACACAAATAATTGGAGCTTGCAGCATATGTTCAAACAAAAGGGTCTTAACTTGCGACAATGGAGGTGATTGGTTAAGGACTATGATATCACCATTTTGTACCATCCGGGAAGGCTAATATGGTGGTCAATTCTTTGAGTCGTCGGGCGGAGATTTTGGGGAGCTTAGCATATCTACCAGCATAAGAGAGGCCCATGGAGTTGGATGTTCAGGCCTTAGCCAGCCAGTTTGTGAGATTAGATATTTCTAAGACGAGTCGAGTACTAGCTTATGTGGTCTCCCGGTCTTCTCTTTATGATTGTATCAGGGATCGTCAGTATGATGACCCCCATCTGCTTGTCCTTAAGAACACGGTCCAACACAGTGGTGCTAAGGAGGTCACTATTAGGGATGATGGTTCATTGAGAATGCAAGACAGACTATGTGTCACGCCCCAAATTAGGGGAGGCACGACTAGCACTCGATACTGTATTCGATCGAGTTAGCCACTAAACATACTAGCTAACTAAACTGGGGGCCCAACAGATCGGGCAGCACAACATCTGAAATACTAAGTCTGGACTGTTAAGGTCATGACCTGAATAACAATAAGCCATATAAACAAAGGTAGACAAGCCAAAATACTAAAGTACTAGCTGGACGACGAGGCCGCGACTGAAGACATACATGCCTACACACATATATATACATGCGAAGCCTATGGGCTAGAGACTGAAAGCTGCAAAAAGAAACCCAGAATACTATGTCCACAATAGCCTCAAGAAAATACTTCATCTACGATTCCAATGCCTTTCTCAGAAGGTCTTCCTAGCAATAGAATAGTAAAATACCACATTTGGCGTCTTAGGAATCTCCCAGAATTCGTGCTAAAAGGAAAGACGGAGCTTAGCCTTAACATACCTTTCCAACGATCGTCCGAATGCCGATAGTTCCTTCACGAACGGTGTTCCTTACGTCCTAAGATTCGCAAACACTATATATATGCAGCTTATACGCACCTATAAACAGTTCATAATTGAGTTTAAATCGGCAGATTTTCCATATGACCCTAACTTGACGAAACGTCCGTAGAACTTTGTAAAAACGGTCATAAAAGAGTCTGAAGATGATTACCTTGGCAAACCAAGTATAAAGCTTGAAGAACCAGCAAGAACAACAAATTCCTATCTTTCAAAAATAGCTCCAAACACAGTTAATAGAAGGGGGAAAGGATTGCAAAGCGTAGAGATTGCGTTTCTAGGCACGGGGGCAAACTTTAACGATAAAAATAGTTAGAAACGCACCTTAATCACTCAAGAACACCATGGAACCCTCTCTTCAGATTTTTCACTGTTTTGGGACGAAGATGAAATATTTTGGGGTCTTAAAAGTCGGATTTTCCGACTTATACTACTTGTTTGACCGACCCGGTTCGCGACCCGGTTTCAGCCCGGACAGTCCGTGGAAAAACAGTCATAACTTCTTACTCCGATGTCGGTTTGATTTGAGGTGTTTTTGGTTGCGAACTAGACTCGTAGACCTTCGATTGGGTAGGTTGTGGGTCCCTTAAATCTTTATATATTGGGAGAAATGATCTGATACATTTGACCCAAAGTTTAGAAAATTTATTAGAGAAATTTACGATAACTTTTGCCGACCTTTTTTTCACAACTTGCTTGACTCCAAAAATTAACATGTGTCCAGTGTGATATTATAATACCTCATAACACATTATTCTTAGCATATTAGACACTCTTAGTCTTATCCCACAGGTGCAAGTTAACTTAAACCTTCCGAACGCGCGCGGTGCTACCCAAGTCATTTCTTTAACCACGAACCTTTGTTTAAGGGATTCCTTTGACCTAAAGCTTTAGTTTTGTTTCTTGATATTACCACACATTTTCAGTATTATTCTCTCAATGTGCTATACCCAATCATATATACCTTATATAACCATGCCACGTTACGTATATTACGTAAGAGAAGAGAGAAAAAAACACATGGGGTCTCACAGTCTCCCCCCCTTAAGAACATTCGTCTGCGAATGGGTCAAGTCTATTCCTTGGTTTCATTTCTTTTCCTCTAATACGTTATTTTCGAGTCTATATTTGTTACATTTGCAAAGCATAAATCAAATTCTGAAGATTCCAACTACTAGGCTTCGTATAGCTATCTCGCAATAAGAAATTTAAATTGCACTTTCAAGTCATTTAAAATCCAATTAAGTTGCTGTAAAGAAATAATTGCCAATTATTTAAATGCGACTCACCTTAAGTCGTAAATAGGTGGGGGTACTTCTTCTTCATTTCCTCCTCAGCTTCCCAGGTCCTTTCCTCGATGTTGTTATTTCGCCATAACACTTCCATGGAAGCCACTTCTTTAGTTCGAAGCATTATTACCTGCCGATCTAAAATAGCTATTGGTACCTCTGCATAAGATAAGTCTTCAGCAATGTGAATACCTCAATGGGCGTAATATGTGAAGGATCTTCAATGCACTTCCGCAACATAGATACATGAAACACAGAATGGACTGCTTCAAATTCTGAAGGCAAATCAAGCTCGTACGCCACCCTATCCAATCCTCCGAATAATCTTATACGGTCCAACATACCTGGGACTAAGCTTCCCCTTCTTTCCAAATCACATGACGCTTCATAGGCGATACTTTCAGGAAAACCCAATCTTCTACATCAAACTCTAAGTCTCATCGTCGAACATCTGCATAAGACTTCTGCCGACTTTGTGTTGTGCGCAGCCGATCTCTAATAAGTTTTAACTTTTCCATTGCTTGCTGGACTAAATTAAGACCTAACAACTCTGCTTCCCTAACCTCGAACCAACCGATCGGTGACCTACACTTCCGCCCGTATAGTGCTACGTAAGGCGCCATCTGAATACTAGCTTGGAAGCTGTTATTATAAGCGAACTCAATATGAGGTATATGATCATCCCAACTTCCTTTAAAATCTAGCACGCAGGCACGTAACATATCCTCAACTGTCTGAATAGTACGCTCTGTCTGTCCATCTGTTTGCGGATGAAAAGCGGTGCTAAGATTTACCTGCCTGCCTAGACCCTTCTGAAAAGATTTCCAAAAATGTGCTGTAAATGGAGCCCCTCGATTAGAGATAATAGATAATGGCACTCCGTGAAGGCAAACAATCTCTCGAATGTAAAGCGTGGCATAATCGTCGGCTGAATATGTCATCCTGACTGGCAGGAAATGAGCAGATTTTGTAAGCCTATCTATAATTACCCAAATAGAATCATACCTCCGTGGAGTGCGAGGCAAGCCAGTGATGAAGTCCATATTTATCATGTCCCATTTCCATAATGGAATCTCAATATACTGAGTTAGGCCTCCAGGTCTCTGATGTTCGGCTTTAACTTGCTGGCAGTTGGGACATTGGGCTACCATCTCCGCGATATCTTTTTTCATTCCATTCCACCAATAGATCTGTCGAAGGTCCCGATACATCTTTGTCGCTCCGGGGTGAACTGCATATCTAGAATAATGGGCCTCCGAAAGAATCTTGGTGCGGAGCTCTCCGACTGTCGGCACACATAAGCGGCCTTGGTATCTAAGGACTCCATCTCCAGTTAGCTCAAATAAAGGTTGTCGCTGCTGTGGAATACTTTCCCTCAGTTTTATAAGCTCAGGATCCTCGTGTTGTCGCTCTTTCACTTCAGTAACAAAAGAAATTTTTCCGTATTCTGAACGAGAATGCGTCCACCCTCTGCGTCTACCAAATGAACCTACAAACTAGCTAGCTGGCATAGATATTTGGTCATCTTGACCTTATCAGCTTCAACATGGCTTAGACTGCCCATGGACTTCCGGCTAAGAGCATCAGCAACAATATTAGCTTTGCCGGGATGATATAAAATATCAACATCATAGTCCTTTAGTAATTCTAGCCATCTTCTTTGTCGTAGGTTCATCTCCATCTGTTTAATTAAATACTGAAGGCTCTGGTGGTCGGTGAAAACATCAATATGAACCCCATATAGATAATGCCGCCAAATCTTTAGGGCAAAGACAACTGCGGCTAACTCAAGATCGCGCGTAGGATAGTTTTGTTCAAATTTTCGCAACTGTCTAGGGGCGTACGCGATAACCTTACCATGCTGCATAAGAACACAACCTAGGCCAATTCTTGAGGCATCACAATATACAACATAACCCTCGGTGCCATCCGGAAGAGTCAAGACAGGTGCCGTAGTAAGCCTTTTCTTTAGCACCTGAAAACCTTGTTCACATGCCTCAGTCTACTGAAACTTAGCTCCCTTATGAGTCAGTTTCGTCAATGGTGCAGAGATAGAGGAAAATCCCTCTACAAACCTTCGGTAATACCCTGCCAAGCCTAAAAAGCTACGAACCTCTGTCAGATTTAAAGGCCTCGGCCAAGTCATCACAGCTTCAATATTTTGGCCATCAACCTTGATACCATCGTCGGTAATAACATGACCAAGAAAAGCTACATAAGTTAGCCAAAATTCACATTTAGAGAATTTAG
>ML321335.1:0-35392 GCA_005239505.1 Nicotiana paniculata
GCAAGCGAATCCGAAATCATAGCAATTAATTATTTGTAATACTTTGAAAAATTACTACACTTGAGAAAATTAGATCTTGAAAATTTAAAAGTCAACTATCGCGCTACGCACGCGAATCCGCAATTTTGGCAAAGAATTAACTAAATTAAAAGATTAACTAGAAACTAATGAGTATCGGATGAGATTATTGAATTGATTTATTAAGTGTTAAACATCACGCTACGCAAGCTCTTCCACCAAGTTAAAACGCGTCTACTAATTGCCTAGCGTTTAAATTAATTAAGTAATTATGTTATTTTAATTTAAGGGAAGGGGCTGATCTAATTGGTTCACAATTTCCCTTACCTCTACTGTCACAGTGGACATGAGTCCACGCCTAACTTAGCAAAAAGATTTAGTCATGATTATAGGAAGTTTTTAGTGTACAATTGAGATGAAGTGTAATAAATAAATAAATAAACCATTTAAAGATTACATTTTTAAACTTATAATACCATTCCTTTATTCTAAATTAGGTATTGTAAACTTGTACGCATCTTAAAGCTATTTCAACCGTCCAAAAAAAAAGATCAGAGAATGCTCTTTATTTACTAGACTAACAGTCATACAAACTAACAAGTTATAACAAAATTAAGGCCAACAAGAAAAATCGTAAATCTTTAACATTGACTGACAGAAGTAAAGGATATTCAAACAAAGGCTTCAAACCACTCTTAAATTGAATCACATTTATATTTTATTTGAAACACAAAATAAATGCCTTAACTGGAACATAAACCAAAAGAAAAAAAAAATTGACGGAAGGCTAGAGTTATTTGCTACAGATTTTCATGAATGTGATCAATATGAACATAAACGTTGTTAACACACAAGTTTATACATAGATTGAAAACTAAAAGCATAGTTAGCATTTACACAGATAGGCATTTCTCACCATTCGTAGACACAAGTAAAATTGCACTTAAATAATAAACTCGAGTTTAAAGTTATGAACATCATTACATAAAATTTAATACACTTCACGATTTATATGGTTGAGATAAATACCTAGATAGCAGAGATGGAATAACAAGCAACAATGAACCAGCAACAAACCCAACCAAAATGAGTCAAGAACAACAGCAATTGAACCAGCAAAACTGAACAAAAACCAACAAGAATGAAACCGGTCAAACTCTCAGTGTTCTCCTATTTTTGAAGAGGTTTTCCACTCAAGAAACTATTAACAAAATAAACTCTCAAGTTTCAGCCATTAAAGAATACTTAGCAGCTGCTTTTGCCTATCTCAAGTTAAGTTTTTTCTTTTAAAGTGTAAGAGATGTCCAGCAGTTGGGTCCCAGATTATGTGTTCTTTAGTGTGAAAGAATGAACTCCTTAAGTAGGAAAAGTAAGCACTTTTGGACAGATTTTGGTTTTTAAAAAATCTGTCCAAAAAACTTACTTTTTATCACCAAAAACCTGTCCAAGGACTGTCCAAATAGGAGAAAGGACAGTCCTTTTCACTAAATTCTAACACAAGAAGAGTAGTTGTACTCTTAGCATGCTTCAAATAGTAAAAGTAACCAACTATGTGCTCTACTCAATCGTTCTTTTCTACACCCTCAACTTTAACATTAGCAACTAAATAACTAAAGTGCTATATTTCATCACATTGAAACTAATAAAAGCCAACAGAAGACTAGTATAATTGTAAACCAATTGAATCGCTCCGACAATGAACCAAACTAACTAGCTAATTCGAACTTCAATCAAATTCATCACATGAATCAAAATCGAATAGAGCTAATACAAGTATTAAGAGAATTGTTGACAAGCACAACCAAACTGTAGTCATGAAGAAACTGAACATATGACCAACACAATTTAGAAAATAAAACAAAACCTAAATTAAACTAAATCTAAGTTTAACATAAAACAAAAGGAGAGAAAAAATGAAAAAGGATTATGATTTCAACCTGTATTACCTGTGAAAGCGAATATCAAACTAACTAACAAAGAAGAAATGATTAACAGAACTTCAACCTATACTAAAGTGCTAAAATCAATCACAAAAGATAGGAAAAAAAAGAACGGGGAGAAGGTAATCGATATTACCCAATTTCAAACATTCGGGCAGTAGCAGTAACACAGTGGCATTGGCGGTGGCTCAATTCGAGCAAGCTCGATTATTGATATTCATCAAAACCAAGAACTCCGGCGAATCCGAGTCTGGTTTCAATGATATCAACAACACAAACTTGCTCGAGGCCGGTTTGAAAAGAGAAACGAGAGGCAGTGGTGGTTGAAGGGTGACAGTGACGGTGGTGAATCGACAGTGGGGTGAAATTGACATCAATAGGTAGGTCTTGAAGAACTCTATCCGTTGATGTATGTATTGTAGTGTGGTTAGATTTATAACTTCACGAATTTTTTTTAAAAAAAGTGCGGCTAGGGTTTCGGGTTTCTCTAAATTCGTGGAGATAGGAAGGTTTTTGAAAGATTTGAGTTGGATATATAGCAAGAGGAGAAGATGGTGAATTTTTGATGCGGAAATGAGGCGATCGGACGGCAGAGGCGGCGGCGGTGGGAGAGTGAGAGAAGAGAGAGGGAGCTAGGGTTTAGATTTTGGGTTAATTAGAGCAAAATTTCTGATTTTTATCTTTATATATGAAATGAAAGATTAAATTAGGGCCATTGGATTGAAAAGATCTGATGGCTAAGATTGACCCCTTGTAACTTAACCAAAACGACGTAGTTTGATTATGAAACTACGTCGTTTTAACACTAACCCGGCAGTCATTTACTTGGCATTGAAATTGCACTCTTAGCCACCTGACCATTTTATTTTTAGCCCATTTCCCTTAATTTTTTCTTAGTAAACTACAATCTAATTAACCTAAATACCAACCAATAAAACAAAACCTAATAAAACTCATTAGCTAATAATTGAATTAATCATATGAGAAATCAATTTGATTAACTTATCAAATAATTAGTCAATTAAATAAGCACACACAAAAAGAAAAGTATATATTTTTTTTTGGTATTTTTATGACAAGAACTTCAAAAAAAAATGCACAAAATATAAGAAAAATAATTATTGAAGGAGAATTAACATTAACAAATTTAGGAGCATTTAAATGGTGCAAAAATTAGGTATTCACACTAGATCCTAATGACACGTTTTAAACCTGTGAGGGCCTATGCCCAGAATGGACGATATCACTGGGAGAAATTCAAAAATAGCCAGATTTGCAAGTGGTCATTCAAAAATAGCCACACTTTCAAAAGTAATCGAAATTTAGCCACTTTTCATGTAAAGATAAATCTGAACGAAAACATTATTCAAAATCTGGAAAATACTCCAGTATATTATACTGGAGTTCCAACATAAGTATACTGGAACTCCAGCATATTATACTGGAGTTCCAGCATAAGTATACAGGAACTCCATCATAATATAATGGAGTTACAACATAAGTATACTAGAACTCCAGCATACGCGTGTTGGAGTATAGTTCCAACATAATATGCTGGAAGTTCATACACAGGTGCACCGAACTCCAGTATATTATGCTGAACTGGTCTATGTTGCAACAAAATAGTGGTTATTTTTCAATGACTTAGCAAACACTGGCTATTTTTGAATGACCGGTCTGAAAACTGACTAATCGGTGCTATTTTTACTATATCACTAGCGGACCAAGTATTATATACGGAGATCTCTAGTAAAGATGATTCTGCATAATAACTCAGAGCTACCTCGCATGAGCAATGATGATTTCTAAATGCGATTTAAAAGATGCAAATAAAATCGAATATACATTTTAAAATTTACAACGTCTACACTTCCTTTTCCCCTTCACCGAAAAGAATTGCGTTGAGATAATAATACTTAATAGTACTCTAAAAATGTCACATGCATGCACACTATAAATAGGTAAAAGAAAGCGTAAATGCTATAATGCTATCAATGTTAGTTTTCACTATCTCATTACCTGCCTTGGCTGTCATTTAATCGATCAATATTCCTTTTTACGGATCTATATTTAGTAATAGGTAATAACAATTCCTCCGATGTTTGTTATACATATTTTTTAGGCAGATATCGCAGAAATTGTTTTCTCAAGATAAATTTTGATTTATAATATTAATAATTATGACCACAACGAGGGGGAGTTGATATAACCCCTCGAAACAATGCTTCTGTCCTTTCGTGCCCTAATGGGTAGTTTTTAGTGAAACCGCACTCTTTTAACCAAAAAAAGAAGAAGGGAAAAGCACCAAGACCATGCAATATCTTTTGCTAGACGATCGTTTTCCAACAATTTAACCATAAAAGTTAGTATATGTTGACCAGATATGGATCTAAGGTTTAAATTCCATCAGTTCAACATTTAAGTTTTTTAATATTGAACTCATTATATTTTTAATGAGCGTTTGGACATAAGAATTGTAAAATTCCAAATAAAAGTGAAAAAAAAATTCGAGTGAAAACAATATCTGAAACTTAAAATTTGTATTTAGACATGAATATAATTTTGGATTGTTTTTGAATTTTTGTGAGTAAAATTTTTGTAAAATAGGGTTTTGGAGTTTTTACAATTTTTGAAAAATTTCAAAATGCATCTTCAAGCGAAAATTAAATATGGCTAAAATACTGATTTAGAAATAAAGTAAAAAAATAAAAATTGAATAAAATAAAAAACTTTTCATGGCCAAACAGGCTCTTAAAATTATGGATTTATATCTACTGTTTTAGTACAATAATTTTAATAAATATTTATACATAAATTTGTTGTCAGCGTCTATAATTATGGTTCCTATCAAACTCGTGGACAGTGGTACATTCGACCAGGGTTTTAACTACTATGATTAATGATAATACTGTATATGCACATGGTCATATTGCATTCATATTGAATTGAAGTTGAACTATCGTTTCTGAAAAATATTTAAATATTCTTAGTTCGCTATAGCAAGGAAACAAAATCTAGTCGAAAAATTGCCATTTCACTCTTAAATTTATCGGAAAATACAATAAAAAATTGTCAATATTATAGAAAGCTATCTGCTACTATATTGAATTCAGGTTAGTCTATTTATTTTTCTCACTTCAAGAAATTACTAAAAGTAAACGGTTAACATGAAGTTCCAATTTGAGTGATGTATCCGTACACTTCTCTGTAAAAGCGGGCCGATTGGTTTTGTGGCTATTTATAAACTTATTTTTAGTTTTATGGTCTTATATATTTTTTATTTTACATATATGAGATATTTGTTTTCATACGTATGAAATATGTCTTTCACATATAAAAAAATTTAAAAATATTTTAAAATTATAAAAGGGCATGATGTAAAAATTATTTCTTGAAATCTTTGGTTTACCTGAGGGGTAAAATTTTAGGATCGAAATAATCAGGTACCATGAGTAAGCTAGTAAAACAAATCTTGAACGCCGATAAATCAAACAATAAAAGAGAAAAATACCAAAAGAGATACAAATATTTAACGTTATTCAGTCATTGACCTACGTCTACGATGAAGATGAGCAGTCCACTATATAAAAGAGAGTACAAATATCGAGAGAACAATATCATGAAGAAACAAACAAAAGTGGCAGGGTAACACTCAGGGACAGACCTATGCTATACAAATAGAGATCACTGGTGCCCGTAAAGTTCGGAAAAAACTCCATGTATACATGTATTATGTATATGTCTTTAAAAAAAAGTGATATATTAGTAGTGTACAGGAATCCTATATGCAAAAGCATATATTGGTTGAATTCAAAATTATACCCAAGAGCTTCAAATCCTGGGCCCATCTCGGGTAACACTTGTCACGAAAAGTTCTCATCCTAAACAATACTCTCAAATCTCTTATGATTATATTGTAGAATCTATCGAATGAAAAGGAAACATCCTCCATTTATAAAAATCTAAAATTTTCCTACAAGAAAAGTAATAGCAAAATATAAAAGATTTATAATTTTTATCACCGGAAGAAAATTTTAATTATGGTAAATTTATTGTTTTTTTCCTCGGACATAGGAAAATCAAAGTGAAATTTATTTGACAAAGCAGTCTATGTGGCTACAGCACAGAGTCCCCCTCTTGTAATAATTTTGGTGAATAGTGAATCCCCTCATTTTAGTCTACTATACTAGTAGTAGTAGGGGTTACTATTTTTTTTGGCCATGGATACAACCATTAAAACCACAAGAAAAGTTGCAGAGAATCTCCAGTCAAGTCTCAAGAAAGACTCAATACTGCTGTACAATACAATACAAGTAGCAGTAGCTGTAACAGTTACTACAGTGAGTTAACTCAAAGATAATGGGTAGTTGAGAGAGAAAAAAAAAGAAACAATATTTTAGTAAGTGTGTGTAGAGAGAGAGAGAGAGAGAGATGAAAAGGGGAGAAAAAAGTGGGGTTGAGACAGCAGAAAAGCAAGAAAGTTTAGGGGAAAAGTTGAAGAAAATAGGGAAAAGAGGGGGACATAACACACCAGTAATACCCTTTTTGAGGCTCCAAAATTATCATAATCATAATAATAGTACTACTACTACTACTGTTGTTGTTCAAGAAAGTGAAATTGGAGAAACCCCTTTTCATAATTCTTCTGTTTCTGCTAGAAAACTTGCTGCCATTGTTTGGGAGCTTCATAACTACAACATTCCTTTTTCTAAAATGCATAGTAGTAATAATAATGCTGTTCCTAATTCAAGAATCAGACGTCTTCAGCCTTATCACCACCGTAGAAATCATCTTTATGAGGATAGTAGTAGGGTTCTTGAACACCCTGATCCTTCACCAAGTTCACCTGACCTGGTAATTTTAGCTACTTTTGTCTTTACCCTTTTGTGTTAATAGTGGCATAAGTTGGTAATTTAGTTAATATTGTATCATTTGGTGGATGGTTTTTGATTATATTTTCTTGATTGTTTGTGGTAAAGTTGGAATTTTTAAGTTGATTTTATAGTTCTGAGGGTTTTTGGCTAACTTATTATGATGTTGGAGTTTCTACCTCATTAGAATTCCCTCTTGTTTTTTCAATATAGCTATGTGAATGGCAATTACCCTTTTGTTTAACAGCGGCGGAACTTGGTAATTTAGCTAATTTTCTTGATTATTTGTGGTAAAGTTGGAATCTTTGAGTTGATTTTATAGTTATGAGGGTGTTTGTCTAACTTATTATGTTGTTGGAGTTTCTACCTCATCAAAATTCTCTCTTTTTTTCCAATATCTCTGTGAATGGCAATTACCCTTTTGGTTAACAGTGGCAGAACTTGGTAAGTTAGCTAATTTTCTTGATTGTTTGTGGTAAAGTTGGAATCTTTGAGTTTATTTTGTAGTTTTGAGGGCGTTTGGCTAACTTATTATGTTGTTGGAGTTTCTAGCTCATCAGAATTCTCTCTTGTTTTTTCAATAGCTCTGTGAATGGCCATACCCTTTTGTTTAACAGTGGCAAAACTTGGTAATTTAGCTAATTTTCTTGATTGTTTGTGGTAAAGTTGGAATCTTTGAGGTTTTGGCTAACTAATGTTGTTGGAGTTACTTGTTTTTACTGTCCCCTTCTGATTCTCTGTCTCTGATGTTCTTTTGTTCTTGTTCATCTCAATTTGATCCACAAGACATCAACTTTTACAATTCTAAATATGCCCCAGATTCTTTATTTACTTCAAATACTCTTGGATTTGTTAGATGATTTGAGTATCTTAGCAAGCAAGAGATACTGCTTGATTTGCACTAAATGTTATGCTTTGATTCCATAGAGCATTTCATTGCAATAAACTTTTAAGAACCAACAAGTGGTTATGCCTCTAAGGGTCTCCAGCAAGGTTATTTAATGACGTTGTCTGAGTTTGTTTTCATGCATTTTAATGTTGTGCTGAGCCGAACTTGGGGTGGGGCATAATCTGTTTTGTACTGGAATAGAGGTGGTTGAAAAGAGCACACGGATACCCTCAATTAGTTTGACATTAAGGGCGTCGTAGTAGTTGTTGAATTCTATGTTGTTCAGTTCCTATCTCTTTTCTAAGTTAGAGTATAATTTGAGTTAGCAAAGTTTTGAAATTGCTCAGCATTCACTGACGACATTTGTGCCTTTTTTATGCCAGCCAGGGAGTGCGGGCAGTTTGAGGAGGCATGTAGCTGCGTCATTGATGCAACATCACCGATCAATTGAAAGGACCAACCATGCGATACAACCTGTATCTCCTGCAAGCTATGGTAGTTCAATGGAGGTAAAGAGAGTGCCTAATCTGCATTGATGACATCTTTATGGGCAATACTAACCATAATCCTCTTGGGAGAAGGTCATTTCTATGCAAGATTTCATTAAGGAATTTAGAGCTAATTGATACTATTTCTCAGACTAACTTAGGTAAAGAGATCTTATACTCTTTGGCATTTCGAGTCCTCAAAGCCTATTGTCCATCGACTTTAGTTGGCTGACTCTCTGCAGCCATAGAATATATGTCCTTATATCCTAGTTGTTGATCATTCCAACCTTCATGGATTCTTTCAGTGCAAACATCTTGAGTGGATCAAATTTTTTTTTTTCCGGAGGACATTTTATCTCATGATTACAAAAAGTGATTAGTAACTTAAATTGGCCATTCTTGTTCATAGAGGTTGAGGGTATCCTCTCCACACCAGTAGGTCTAGAGTTCAAGGCTTATAGCCTGAAAGTGATTAGTAACTTAAAAAACTTTTGCTCCACTAATTATTCCTCTCGGTAACTATGGAGCAGTCATTAGCTATCCTTTGACCAACATTCGGAGTTTTCTCTTTAGTTTATCTTCAATGTCTGTTTCCTTCCTAGTTATTGCTGGATTTATCTGATTGATAACTGCAAAATAAACAATCAGAAATGCAGTTGAAGCAGGCAGTTCCATTCCATTTCTTCAATCACTTTTGAGCAGGCTATTGTTCTAGTGGATATTGGACAATTTAGGGCATGAATTAAATCTTTTAAATTTGAATTCTAAGAAGTTTATTCCACTGGTGAAAGACTAGCAGGAATAGTTTCTTTTGATAGTTATTTCATTTTCTCAACACTTGATGCACGAGGCCAAATGTTCAAATCCCATAAGCAACATTTTCTTGTTGCGACCTTTATGGTGCTATAGTTTGTCTGTAGCACGTGCCCCTAGTTTCTCCTCCTTGAATGGATCTAATGTGACTTGTGATGTGCTTCTAGGTAAACCAAAAAGAATACTTATGCCAATTACAAAGAACGAAAATGACCTTAAATTTTTTCTTCTGCACCTTTAGATTGGTTGATGATACAGGGCAAGTATAACGAACGAGAACATCACTCAATAACTTGTTGTTTTAAGGATAATACTTGTGAATTCTTCATTACCCGAAAAAGGATAATATCATGTAAATTCTTTCCTAATAATGCATCTAAAGCTTCACATGTATATTCTTTCAGATTGCCCCTTATAACGCTGCAGCAACACCAACTAGTTCTGTAGATTTCAAAGGGAGAATTGGAGAGGCAAGCTACAGCCTAAAAACATCTACGGAACTACTAAAAGTACTGAATCGAATCTGGAGCCTGGAAGAGCAGCACACATCCAACATGTCACTTGTGAAAGCATTAAAGAAAGAACTAGATCATGCTCGTGTCCGGATCAAGGACTTGGTGCGACATCAGCAAGTGGATAGACATGAAATAGATGAATTGATGAAGCAGATAACAGAGGAAAAAGTGGTAAGAAAAAGTAAGGAGCAAGATCGGATTAATTCTGCTATTCAATCTGTCAGAGATGAACTGGATGATGAAAGGAAGCTAAGAAAACGCTCAGAGACCCTGCATCGGAGGCTAGCTAGGGAGCTGTATGAGGTGAAAACATCTCTTGCTAATGCTTTCAAAGAAAGGGACAAAGAGAAAAAGTCGCGACAACTTCTGGAAGACCTCTGTGATGAGTTTGCTTGGGGAATAAGACATTATGAACAAGAGCTTCATTCTGTAAGACAGAAATCCGACAAGGATTGGACTGAAAGGACTAACGGGGATCAACTAATTCTGCACATTTCTGAAGCATGGCTTGATGAACGGATGCAGACAAAAGTGGAACCTCAATATGGTCAAGGTGATAAAAGCTCAATCGTAGAAAAATTCAGGTCTGAAATAGAGACCTTCCTTCAAACTAAACAAACTAATATCAGGAATAATGGTCTCTTAGGGAATCCCACCGACCGAAGAGGTTCTCTAGTTTCTATCCCTCTTAATGTTCCTGGCAGTGCTCCACAAGATGAGGGTGACGACGGCGATTCTGTTAGCAGTGATTCGCACTGTTTTGAGTTGCAAAAACCAAGTGCTGCTGAAGAAACAATGAGGCCAAATTACATTTTAAGGAAACCTGCGTTACACGAAAGGTCAAAAGGTAGCAGCGTGTCTAACTTGCAAGTGAAGTTTGAAGAACAGATGGCTCGAGCTTCATTACCAAGTGAAAGCAGGAACCAGCTTGACAATAGGGATCCAGGAGAAACTAGTGAAAAGAACCAAGTTGAAATTAGCACTTCGAAGAAGTTCGAAATATGTGAAGTAACAGAAGAAAGTAATAGTTCTGGGAAAAAGAATAAAGCTGATGGAACACCTGGAGTCAACTCAAATTATATGATTGATGAATTAATTAGAAGTCACTATTTATTGTCAGAAGGTGGAAACATGCCACCTGAAAATGATTATGAGTTAGCTTCTTATGGAACTTCAGTCAGGAATGCTCGGGCAAGTCCGGTCAGGCAATGGACGGAGAAGCTTCCTCCCTCACATGAGAACATATCTGAGTCATCAACTAAATTGCCACCAGAGTTAAAGGAGAACACTTTGAAGGCTAAACTACTGGAAGCAAGAACGAGGGGTCAACGTTCACGATCACGTTTGAAAGGCACCAAGATTTCCTTCTAGTTCTTATGTTTAAATGCTTTGGTAGCTTGAAACAGCATAATGCATGTCAATATTATGGAAATCTGTATACCATATAAATAGTCGTTGCATGGCAAGTCAACAACATATATAGATGAGACGAAGTGAAAGTATTTACTTCTGAAAGCGGATCCTTTTGTAATGACGGATGAGATGACAAGTTCAACTGTAACAGCTCAGCATCATGTTCGAGTGCCTCCAGGAGATCTGGATGTTCTGTTTAAGTATGGTTATTGAAGAATCTTGTTACATTAGCTGCACATCATGTACATTTTTCAGAAAGGTTACTAATTTCCTTCAGTTTACATGGAACTTTTGTTTATATTGAATTCTTCTGGTCTAGGCAATCTTTTGACTAGTTGGTCAGTTTTGTACCTTTGTGTTTCATTCAGCTTTGAGTACATTAATGGTGGCTATAAACCAGTAAAGTGACACAAGCTCCTCAGTTATAAAAAATGTACTTTTGGATCTCCTCTTGAGTCAATAAAAGACCTGAGAAAGTTGCTTTTAAAGGTACATAGGATTCTTGGTCTTGGTCCCCTTGGTCCCCTTATATAATTGATTGTGCTTTCTCATTGAAGTATATAACACTTGTCCATAGGTTATACAGTGGAGGACCTGAAAACAAGGCTAGAGACAATGAGACATCATGTCGTCAGATATTTTCACCAAGGTAAAAAACACTGCCTGGTCTTTGGCGGAGAAAGTTACCTAAAACATGTGCTGGTTGAAGGTAATCAGAGGTGGATCCAGGATTTGAGGACGACGGGTATCATTATTTTTAATACAAACCTACCACTAACGAAGGAGATTGAATTAGGGTGTATATTTTGCCGGTTCAACCAATTTTGACTTAGTTCGGTTCGGTTCAATCCGATCCATTATGAAATGGATCACAAGTTTACTAGATTTTTAGTACATAAATAAATATGTGATCACCAAAATAACTATCCAGTTCGATCTAATTCTCTCAATACAAATTCTATTTACTATGATTAAAAAACATAAATAAAATTTAAGTTAGCAAATACATCTAATCAACTTACATATAGCTAGATAGTATTGCGTTTATTGATGCCATCACTTTTTAAAAAATCAAGAAAAATATAACATTAGATGATTAAGAAAATGATTAAAATCACATTCAAATAAAATTTAAAGATCTAGAATGAGAAAAAGGAAGCAAATATATAGTTCTAAATAAATAATAATAATGAGGTTATACAAAGAACGAAGAAATACAAAAATAAAAAAATAGAAGGAATTAGAAAAGAGGAGCAACTACAAAAATAAAGAAAATAGAAGGAATTAAAAAAGAGGAGCAATTGGTAACACAAGGAGAAATAAGCACCGCCTTGGGAGAATGTAAGGTTCAATTCTGAGTTTTGCATCTGGACATTTGGCAACTCAACCGTGGCACCCATATTCATTTTGTTACCTTTTGGTGCCACTCAAAACCTATATCATATTTCCCACTAAAATATCATTACATAAATAGAATTTTACCCGAGCGTCCGGGTGTTGTACCACCCCAAAGTCCTTACATAGATTCGCCCCTGAAGGTAATAAATAGTCGAGATGTGCTCAAGTTGGTTTGGTCACCACTATCATCCAAAAAGGAAAAAAATTTGAATCCAAAATCACAACTTTGAAGTTCTCCAGCATTTGTGTAAGAACACGTTCCATTATGCAAAGTTTCCTGTAACGACCCGATCGGTCGTTCCGAGAATTTTAGCCTCATTTTTCCTATTTATGCTTTATAATATGTTGCTTAGCCTATTTATGTTGTGTTGGGTCGGTTGGTTCGGGTTCGGAGTGATTGTGGAGAGAAATGAGACACTTAGTCTCTTAAGTTAGCTTTATAGTTGGAAAAGTCAACCATGAGTTGACTTATAGGTAAACGACCTCGGAATGTGGATTTTATGGCTCCGATAGCTTCTCTAGGTGATTTGGGACTTAGAAGTGTGTTTGGAATGTTATTTTAAGGTCCGGAGTAGAATTTGGCTTGAATTGGCGAAATTGAATTTTGGCAATTTCCGGTCAGCAGTGGAAAATTAGTTGTCGGGGTCGGAATGGAATTCCGATAGTTGGAATAGGTTCGTAGTGTCATTTGTGACTTGTGTGCAAAATTTGAGGTCAATCGGACTTGATTTGATAGGTTTCGGCATCGAATATAGAAGTTGGAAGTTCTTAGTTTCATTAAGCTTGAATTGGGGTGTGATTCACCGTTTTACAATTGTTTGATGTAATTTGAGGCATCGACTAAGTTTGTGTCATATTATGGGACTTGTTAGTATACTTGGTTGGGGTCCCATGAGGCTCGGAAAAGTTTTGGAAGAGTTTTTGGAAGATTTTGGCGTTTTGAGCATAAGCATGTAATGATCCAAAGGTCCATTTTTAGTTCTAGAGATTGAAATTTGATTTCAAGACTTCCGGAATTTTGATAATGAATTATAGGAGTGATCTAGAAAGTTTGGTCTAATTTCATCAAGTCGCGATTGTGTTTTTGACGGGAAACATGAGTTAATTGTTGAGCGAGCGAAATGGCTATCACACTGAGCAAATAAGCTTCGAATTGAGTTTCGATTGAAGGAATATGTTCATATTATTATTTGTAACTCATTGGAACAAGAATCATCGAATTCCGAATTCGTATGGTGGAGTTAGAACCTTTTTATTGAAAATAAACATTGCTGGTGCAATAGGATCTAGTGCGCACTTTTAGCAACTAGATTTGACACTTCTAGCTACGGGAATTGGGTTTTTTTTAATGTTCTATTTTTTTTTAGCCCGTTTTAGCGTTTTTTTGGTGAAAGAACACGGCTTGGGGCGATTTTTGAGCGAGAAGTTATGGGAAATCTTGAGGTAAGTCACTTGTGATCATTTCTACTCCATAATATTGAATTATCATCGAATAATTCGACTAGATTACATATTTTTGAGGTGTAAATTGGGGATTTGGGCCTAGGAATTTGAAATAAGACTTGAAGATTTAGAGGCCGAATTGTTATCGGAATTTAGTAATTTTTGTATGGTTGGACTCGTGGTTGAATGAGTTGTCCAATTTTTGAGTTTCGTCAGATTTCGGGACGTAGGCGCCACGGGCGATTTTGAGTTAAATTTCAGATTTTGTTGGAAAAAATAGTATTTTTATATGGAATTAATTCCTATAATTAGTATTGACTGAATTGAATTAACTGTGGCTAGATTCCGATCGATTGAAGGCCGATTCGAGGGGCAAAGGCATTTCAGAGTAGGATTTTGCTCGGATTAAGGTAAGTAATGACTGTAAATCTTGTCCTGAGGGTATGAAACCCTGGACTTAGTATTTTCTCACTATTTTGAAGTGGCGCACATGCTAGATGACGAGTGTGTGGCGCGCACTGTTGGGGGATCGTGACCTGGTCCGTCCGTGGAAACTATTAAGTTGCGTATTTATTTTTAAATCATATGATATTTTATGTATTAAGATTATTACCATATTTTGGGTTGTATGCCATATTTGGGACCTTGCGCCGACATGTTTGGACCCCTTGGGGGCTATTTACTACACTCCTATTTAGTAGGTCTTTTTGCCCGTTCAATTCCTCTACTGGTAGTCTAGTTGTAGTTTTGAGCGGGTGAACCCATGTTCTATCTCGTAGTCACCTAAGCGGCAGAGTCTGTAAACTCAAATGGTCTGAGAGTTGCCTTTGGCTTATGAACCTCTGAAACTAGACTTACGCAAGCTACCAAGCTCCTCTTCCCTCTTCATCACTCTCTATCTCCGGCCCTTGCCATTTATGGGGAGTCAACTGGCGCCTTCTTAAAGCACCTGCCCGGCTTTCTTCCTTTGCCTTCCCTAACTCTTCTGAGAAGAAAGGGGATCTTGCGCAAAGAAAGCCTCTAACAAGAGGATGCAGGCTGCTAACTCTAAAAGATTTTCTATCGAATACTTTCAAAAAAGGCTGCATTGCATAAGAATAAAAAGATGCCAGAGAGAAAAGGCTACAATCCCTCACTGTGTTGATTCCATATTTACACTCAGTCGTATTATGTTTAACTGATTTCGAAACTCATCATTATTTACACTATTTTGAGATATAAAAATGATATTTTTGGGTCGAGTACCCCGTTTTACTGATAGCCCGAGTGGCTTTTTGAGAGTTTCTGACTGAGTGAGGCCAAGGGCCTATGTTGTGAGATATTCTGGGATCGGGCTGCACGCCGCAACATGTTACACTATTTATGATGACTGAGTGAGGTCGAGGACCTGATTTGTGAGGATATGATATGGGAACGGACTGCACGCCGCAACATGCTATTGATAGGCCGAGTGCCTGAGTGATTATGCCACGAGATGGCTTGATATTAGCGCTTGGGCTGTAGGAGCCCCTCCGGAGTCTGTACACCCCCAGTGAGCACACGTACCTACTGAGTGCGAGTGCCGAGTGATTGGGAGGCATGAGTGACTGTGAGGTTTCTCGAGGGGCTGATACAGATGATGGTGAGGCATGCTGAGTGACTGATTCTGAGTGATGTTATGCCCAAGAGGTGGTCTATTATTCATGCTTTTTCTCGAGTGGCTACTTATGATTCATTTCATTTTTTACACTAAACTTCTTGGATATTTTTCTGAAATTGTTGGAAATTACACTTTTCAAAGGAGTTTTACTGAAATTGGCTTTTTAAGCGTGATGATTTAACGTATACACTGTTGGAAAGAAAAACTGTGCTTATTGTGAAATGATTATTTGACTTTATGTGTTTCTTACTGCTCAGACCTGATTTATTTTCATTACTACTGAATTGGCGTACTCACATTACTCCCTGCACCTTGTGTGCGGATCTAGGTACTAGGGCAGAGTGAGTTGTGTATCTGTTCCAGAGACTTCTCGGAGATTTTGCGAGGTAGCTGCACGCGTCCGCATCCCTGCTCTCTCCTGCTTACTATTATAGAGTTTATTTTTCAGAGTTGTATATTTTCTGTAGATGCTCATGACCAGTGACTCTGGGATCTTGGGGTTGTATTTAATATTCGGTGTAGCTTTATCTGTTTTAAAATGATTAAACGAAATCTTTATGGATTATCAGTTTAGTAATAATATAAATGAAAGATTATTTACGATTTGAGTGTTGTTTTGGCTGGCCTAGTTCCACGATAGGCGCCATCACGACTAGTTTAGATTTGGGATCGTGACAAGTTGGTATTAGAGCCTGATTATATAGGACTCACCGGTCATGAGCCGGTTTAGTAGAGTTTTGCGGATCAATACAGAGAGGTCTATAGTTATCTTCGAGAGGCTGCAGAACCCTTAGGAAAAGTCTCACATTCTTGAATTCTTGTCGTGCGAATCTATTTATTCAGCCAAAAGCGTAACTCTTTAAATTCCTTGCATGTATTCGAATGCGCACGTGAGCGCTCTGTAACAGTTGTGTAACGATGGCTTGTGATTTCCATGGTGAGGTGCAGTATGTGATTTTAGCATGTTGATAGTGGGCCAGTCTTGAGGACATGAAGTCGGGTTTATTCTGTGGCTTGAGTGCTGAGATTTCGATGGTGTGAGCACATGCATTTGTGACTTATATGTCTGTTTGTGTCCTTATTGATGGGACTTTGTGGCTAGATGACTATGTGGTGAGTGTGATTCGATGGTGAGATGTGTTCATATTGTTTGATTGTGACAAAAAGGATTGGTTGGATATGTAGCAAGAACTATTGAGTGTTCGACTTCTGTCCGGAGTTGGAATATGGCCTCGAGTTGTGAGTGTATTAGAGGACCTCTTATGTAGTTTAGTTTTGGAGGGAAGTGGAATCTTCCTGTTGTGTTATGAGTTCTTGTTGATGTCTTTTGGGCTGACCAATGCCCTAGTAACATTCATGTGGTACTTTTGGGGATATTTGAGAGAGTATTCAGCGGTTTATGAGCCTTAGACAGTATGGTCTTATGCTTGGGTCGAGGATTGCGTTATTATGGCAAGGGAAAGTATCAATTCGAAGGTAAGTCAGAAGGAACTTGGATAAATATGACAACTTGGTAGTAGGTTGGATCGACATGGTAAGGGATATGATTAGTTCTTTTGGTGTTTATGAGGTAATGTGTTTTATAGGTGTTTCTTAGCAACGCTCTTGGGTTTTGGTGACCTGCGTAGCTTGGTTGAGTTAGAAGGATTCAGTCCTGACGGTTTGGTGTTGTACAAATGGGACACAAATAGTTCCTGATGGCTTCTACCACGGTTAGAGATGTATAGTTTCTACTGGCGTAAGATGCAGGTGATGTATAGTGATTTTGCTTCTAAATGAGATCAAATGGAAAGTTCTTGGCTAGTTGGGTACGTAGTTGCATGTGGCTCGCAAGGGATCATGAAGTTCTCATATTTATCATAGGGTGGCATGGCGTATGTGGTATGTTGTGTAGAGTTGAGATTTGTATATGTGAGGTCACGGTTCAGTTCTAGAAGGGAGTTCAAAAACTCTTAGGCATCATTGGCAGTTTCAGATGACTAGGTAGATGATATCACTATTGGGTGGCTTGATGAGGGTATACATTTCAGAAAGGGCAACGTATGGAGTTAAGGGTGCTTCATTGGTATTGCGACGCTCTCTTGTTGGATCGGCTGTTGATATTCAAGGTTGCTTGGTGACACAGAAGAATTATAGGTGTATCCCTTATGGAATGATTGAGTATTAGGGATGTGTTATATATTCGAGCGGTGGAGTTGGGATCAGATATGGTAATTTGTGCGCTTCATGGACTTCGAGACTGAGAGTTCTCATAAACAGATTATTTTGTGGTTGTGGACCATGAGGATGCGAGCAAAGCTAGTCAGATGTTAGTAAATTCCATGATCCAGTCATTGTGAACTTTTAGAGAGTTATCTATCTGTTGCGGGTGACCAGAGTTGATTTAGGGTTCATTGGTAGGCCCAGTATGGGTGTGTGTTCTGCACAGGGTCAGAATTGTTGACTCCAAACTGCTATTGTTGAGGGATGTACCATTCAATTGTCATTGAGATTATTCGTGTTCTGGAGTGATCTATGAGTTACCCTTCCGTGTTATTCGGAATTATGATTGTTGGTTATATGCACATGCGGATCTATTTGGGATTTATAGCAGGATTTGAGTAAGGTAAGTAATTGGGTATTGCGGAATCGAGGCATATCGGTTATGTTCTTTCGGGTTCGTGTAACATGGTATCGTCTGGTTCCCCGTGGTTATGGCAATGCACTTTGAGTACCTGATGTCGTATTGCGCATGGTTATTGGTTTTGGGCAAGGTGACTTGAAGTATTTCATGTGGACCATCATTTGGGTGGGATCACGCATTGTAGTGGAGTTATGTGGAGGTATGATCCTTGGTTCCAGATTCGTGTGTTTTGATTTTTACAATGTGTGTCAGGCTCTTAGCATGATGTTGTGATGGTACTTGTTAACGACAGTATATGAAACTGTTAGAGCGAGGCATTGCTTGATAAGGGGTTATGTACCGGTATTGGGTTATTTTGAACAGCTATTGTGATTAGAAGTTATCGCTAGGAGTGTTTTGAGTCATGCGGTATATTATGTGATTACATATTGGGTTATGGATATGGCTTGATACAGCGTGTTCAAACTTATTCAGTTTACAGTTGTGGAATTTTGATCTTGGAAATTATTTCGGAAGTGAAAATTGGGTTCTAAGGTTTATAGGTTAGGTTGGATTTCGAAATTTCAGCTATGTTGTGCTATTGGACCTATATGGGATAGGGTAATGTGGGATCACCCAGGGTATGTGCATGGCAGGTTTCACGGAAAATTTTGATGGTTTTGGAAACAACTCTAGGCACGTTCGAGGACGAAAGTATGTTTAAGTGGGGGAGAATGTAACGACCCGACTGGTCGTTCCGAGAATTTTAACCCCATTTTCCCTATTTATGCTTTATAATATGTTGCTTAGCCTATTTATGTTGTGTTGGGTCGGTTGGTTCGGGTTCGGAGTGATTGTGGAGAGAAATGAGACACTTAGTCTCTTAAGTTAGCTTTATAGTTGAAAAAGTCAATCAGGAGTTTACTTATAGGTAAACAACCTCGGAATATGGATTTTATGGCTCGAATAGATTCTCTAGGTTATTTGGGACTTATAAATGTGTTCGAAATGTTATTTTGAGGTCCGGGGTAGAATTTGGCTTGAATTCGCGAAATTGAGTTTTTGGCAATTTTCGGTCGACATTGGAAAATTAGTTGTCGTGGTCGGAATGGAATTCCAACAGTTGGAATTGGTTCTTAGTGTAATTTGTGACTTGTGTGCAAAATTTGAGGTAAATCGGACTTGATTTGATAGGTTTCGACATCGAATATAGAAGTTGGAAGTTCTTAGTTTCATTAAGCTTGAATTGGAGTGTGATTCACCGTTTTAGCATTGTTTGATGTAATTTGAGGCATCGACTAAGTTTGTGTTATATTATGGGACTTGTTAGTATACTTGCTTGGGGTCCCATGAGGCTCGAATAAGTTTTGGAAGAGTTCTTGGAAGATTTTGGCGTTTTGAGCATAAGCATGTAATGATCCAAAGGTCCATTTTTAGTACTAGAGATCGAAATTTGATTTCGAGACTTCCAGAATTTTAATGATTAATTATAGGAGTGATCTGGAAAGTTTGGTCTAATTTAATCAAGTCGCGATTGGGTTTTTGACGGGAAACATGAGTTAATTGTTTAGCGAACGAAATAGATATCGCACTGAGCAAATCAGCTCCGAATTGAGTTTCAATTGAAGGAATATGTTCGTATTATTATTTGTGACTCACAGGAACAAGAATCATCGAATTTCGAGTTTGTATGGTGGAGTTAGAGCCTTTTTATTGAAAATAAACATTGTTGGTGCAACAAGATCTGGTGCGCACCTTTAACGACCAGATTTGACACTTTTAATGACGGGAATTAGCTTTTAGCAACCATAATTGGATTTTTTTAATGCTGTTCTGTTTTTTAAGCCCATTTTAGCACTTTTTTGTGAAAGAACACGACTTTGGGCAATTTTTGAGCAATAAGTCATGGGAAATCTTGAGGTAAGTCACTTGTGATCATTTCTACTCCATAATATTGAATTATCATCGAATAATCTGACTAGATTACATGTTTTTGAGGTGTAAATTGGGGATTTGGGCCTATGGATTTGAAATAAGATTTGAAGATTTGGAGGCCGAATTGTTATCGGAATTTAGTAATTTTGGTATGGTTGGACTCATGGTTGAATGGGTTGTCGGATATGGTGAGTTTTTTTGAGTTAAATTTCGGATTTTGTTGGAAAAATTAGTATTTTCATATGGAATTAATTCCTATAATTAGTATTGACTGTATTGAATTAATTGTGGCTAGATTTCGGTCGATTGGAGGCCGATTCGAGGGGCAAAGGTATTTCGGAGTAGGATTTTGCTCGGATTAAGGTAAGTAATGACTGTAAATCTTATCCTGAGGGTATGAAACTCCGGACTTAGTATTTTCTCACTATTTTGGAGTGGCGCACATGCTAGATGACGAGTGTGTGGCGCGCACTGTTGGGGGATCTTGACCTGGTCCGTCCCGTGGAAACTATTAAGTTGCGTATTTGAATTTTAGATCATATGATATTTCATGTTTTAAGATTATTACCATATTTTGGGTTGTATGCCATGTTTGGGGCCTTGCGGCGACATGTTTGGACCCCTTGGAGGCTATTTACTACTATTCTTCACTGTGTTGATTCATGATTTACACTCAGTCGTATTATGTTTAACTGATTTCGAAATTCATCCTTATTTATACTATTTTGAGATATAAAAATGATGTTTTTGGGTCGAGTACCCCGTTTTAATGATAGCCCGAGTGGCTTTTTGAGAGTTTCTGACTAAGTGAGGTCGAGGGTCTATGTTGTGAGATATTATGGGATCGGACTGCATGCCGCAACATGTTACACTATTTATGATGACTGAGTGAGGCCGAGGACCTGATTTGTGAGGATATGATATGGGATCGGGCTGCACGCCGCATCATGTTATTGATAGGCCAAGTGCCAGAGTGATTATGCCACGAGATGGCTTGATATTAGCGCTTGGGCTGTAGGAGCCCCTCCGGAGTCTGTACACCCCCAGTGAGCGCATGTACCTATTGAGTGCGAGTGTCGAGTGACGAGTGATTGGGAGGCATGAGTGACTGTGAGGTTGCTCGAGGGGCTGATACAGAGTGATGGTGAGGCATGCTGAATAACTGAGTCTGAGTGATGTTATGCCCGAGAGGCGGTCTATTATTCATGTTTTTGCCCGAGTGGCTACTTATGATTCATTTCATTTTTTACATTAAACTTCTCAGACATTTTTCTGAAATTGTTGAAAATTACACTTTTCAAAGGAGTTTTACTGAAATTGGCTTTTTAAGCGTGATGATTTAACGTATACATTGTTGGAAAGAAATATTGTGCTTATTGTGAAACGATGATTTGATTTTATGTGTTTCTTACTGCTCAGACCTGATTTATTTTCATTACTACTGAGTTGGTGTACTCACATTACTCTCTGCACCTTGTGTGCAGATCCAGGTGCTAGGGCAGAGTGAGCTGTGTATTTGTTCCAGAGACTTCTCGGAGATTTTGCGAGGTAGCTGCACGCGTCAGCAACCCTGCTCTCTCCTGCTTACTATTATAGAGTTTATTTTCCAGCGTTGTATATTTTCTGTAGATGCTCATGACCAGTGACTCCGGGATCTTGGGGATGTATTTAATATTCGGTGTAGCTTTATCTGTTTTAAAATGATTAAACGAAACCTTTATGGATTATCAGTTTAGTAATGATATAAATGAAAGATTATTTACGAAGTGTTGTTTTGGCTGGCCTAGTTCCACGATAGGCACTATCACGACTAGTTTAGATTTGAGGTCGTGACAGTTCCCTTAATCATATAACTGAAAGCGCTATGTAAAAGAGGCCAACTACCCAAAACCACAAGACAAGATTTATAAATATGAACAATACAAGCCAAACAACAATGGAGCTGTTACCAACTTGAATATTAAGAAGAGTCATTATTAAGTCATCTTCCTTAAGATTAGTTTCTGTCTTTGGAATGAAAGGCAGTATTTCCTTCCCAAGCTCAATAGCAAAATCAGACATAGAGAAAATCTAAAACGAAAAAGGGATATTATCACCTTTAGCCCGCGCCAGAAACTATTTATATCTGGTAGCTGAAAAAGTATATGGAATTTGTATATATTTTGTATATAACATACAAAATGTATATATACACAAAAATATACAAATTTTATACATTTTTCGGCTATTATTTTTACAGTGGCTATACAATGTCATTTTCCAATGAAAAACTTCATGTTGGGCTTCTATTTTCTTTGATAAAATGGGCTTCACTAATAGTGTCCCTGCTTAATAAGTCCAATGCTCTCCTTAATTGGAGGGGGGAAAAGCCAGATTTATAGCTGCTAATTGAAAATAGCCACAATTTTAAAAGTAATTTAAATTTAACTACATTTCATGTAAAGAAAAAATCTGAAAATATTGCAGCATATTATGCTGGAATTCAAATTTTTTACGTATGAACTTCTAGCATAATGTGCTGGAATTTCGTAATGTTTTGGAGTTCAAACATAATATGCTGGAAGTTTATATGAAGGAGCTCCAGAATCCAACATATTATGCTGGAACTTTTTTTGTGCTGGAGTTCCAACATAATATGCTGGAAGTTTATATGCAAGAGCTCCGTAATCCAGCATATTATGTCAGGCATTTCCACGTTTCAGCAAAATAGTGATTATTTTCTAATGGCTCTATAAACACTGCTATTTTTCAATTACCAATATGAAGACTGGCTAGCCCGTAATATTTTCACCGTTGGTTGCTTCGCTAGTCTTTGCTAATATATATTTGGGCCTCACTCAAGAAACATGGAACAATCGAACGATTTCATTGTGTGTGATTTCTAAACCGGATTACATTTAGGATTTTAGTCATATATATTGACAGTTTTTACACTATTAGTGTATGCTAATCGTTTGTAACAAGTCATATACCATATTTTTCTATTAGTTAGCTTGGATTGAGAGAGTTGTCCAATAACCTTGGTCGAGAAATTGCTTTATAAAGAGGGAGTGGAGTCTCTAACAAGATCTTCATTTCTTCTTTTCTTATGTCAAGTGTATGATGCACATGATGGAGGGCGGTCTAGCGAGGGTGAGTCAAGCAGGATTGGTAAGCTTCTAAGATGGATGACAAGATTCTAAGAAAGAGGGCATATGTCAAGAGTCCCACATCAAAATGGGAGAGAAAAATGAGGCATGACACAAGTTCACTTGTTACGCACGCTTTGGATTCGATGATAGCGTAGTCCCAAGGGATAAAACCATAAGGTTTGTTGGGCCAAAGCGAATAATACGTGACATGATTTTGGATCGTGACAGTTAGTTACATTTGGAATTAAGTAAACGCTGCCTAATAGTGCTTAGTCACGTGTCGATGGACCGAAATGACCTCATGAGCCCAAAAGCAAGTCAAAAGCATTACAAGAAAGACGTATTGGTCATTAATTAACATTATAGTGTAATTCTTTAGAATAGATTTCTTTTTGAGAATTGGTAGAGTGCATCTCCATTGGCAGATGATTTAACAATATCAATGAAGTATAATGCAAATATTAGTCAACGTGGTACATGGATATTATATGATTATATACATTTCCTTAGTTTTAATTCCTTGTTTTTGCTTGCGAAATGTAGTAATTTATTGCTCTATTATGCTATGCTTTAGTTTGTTGGACAAAGATTATGAAATCTTAACTAGTGGAGTTGACTAAATATGAACTTTTAACTTTCTTGAAGACAAATCTAGAGGCTATCTTACCTTGAAAGGGACATTTGAGTGTTGAATCAAACTTAGAAAAATTAATTGGTAGTTATACAATACCTGTGGAACAAAAATTCCATTATGACCTATATGGTAATTAAACAAAGAACTCCAAAAATTTAAATGATAAAACTATACTCCTTGGTCCATTTTAAATGATTTTTAAGCTTTTTTTTTGTGGTCCATAATATTTGATTTTTTCACATATCAAGAAAGAATTAATTTTTTTTTCCAAAGTTGCACTTGGAGTAAAGAACCTAAAAGTAGGTTGTTATATTTCTAATGAGCAAATTAAGATTAATATGATCAATTTTATTACTAATTAATGCTAAAATGTGAATTTTTTTATACGTATGAAAAGAGCAAAAAAATCACTTAAGGTGGATTGGAAGGAGTAGGTTGGTAAATTCATCTTTGGTGCCAGGTAGCTGAGTACCACTATAAAGTGTTGACTTTTTTTTTTTCTTAAACTTGTTTAATTAATTGCTAATCTCAATATAGATTTGCAACACTTGACTATGTACTGTCCAAGATTTCAGACGATGCTTGAAAAGACAGTAGTGAAAGATATTAATGAACTAATCAAGTTCATTTCACACTAAATCTTTTCCTAATGGATTAGAAACACACAGGTCCCAACATATATAAAGGAAAATCAAACTTTAAACCACATTCAAGATTTTCCATGTCTTGAATCCAATTAGTAATTCTCCATGTCAAATCACAAGTCATCTCTCAAGAAGAAACCAATCAGAATTCTCCATCATTTAACCACCAAATAATATGCTAGTGCATATTACCACTAGACAAGATAGGTACCAACTAAAGCTTCAATTCATTGAGAAATTTATATTCCAACTAGGAAAATTGCAGCTAGTAGCGACAATAACTTGAGAAGACTTTGTGTAGGTTAAAGAAGGTGCATTTATCAATTATAACTTGGAAAATCTTTGTTGAATCATGTGAAAGCTAAGTAGGAGCCCTATTTTAGGGTCGAAGATCGTATATCCTCATTTAGCATAGTTTTGTTTTGGAGCTTTGTGGTTCACATATATGGGTGGTAAACGGGCGGATCGGATCGGATATGGGCGGGGTCAAAATCATGTAATTCAAAAACGGATTAATTATCCGATTCAAACCATATTTAATACGGTAAAAAAAGGAACGGGCGGATAATATGGATATCCATATTATCTATGACTTCTTGAATATGATCACTTTTGAAAGAAATTCTAGCTTCCTAAACTTAAGAATCCCCTAATTTTAAGCTTTACAAATGTGAATGTTAAACCTATTAATTGTCCATTGGACCATTTTCTAAGTGAATAATATAGTTCTTATCCGTATTTGACCCGTTTATAAAAAGTTCCTTATCCATCCCATTTTTGAATGGACAATATGGGTGGATAACTATTTTCCTTTAATCATTTTGCCACCACTATTCACATACTAAAGCAACAAAATATAGAAGAATTTATATACATCAAGCAACAACAACAATAGCAACGTACTCAATATATTTTCATAGGTTGGGATCTGAGAAAGATAGTGTATATATATGCAAATACTTGTCTTACCTTGTAAAAGTATAAATATTGTTTCCACGGACCCTCAGACTAAAAAAACATTTCAAAGCAGGTTTGTTAAAGATTCTTTAATAAGAGAATAGGTGGGGCACTTGTCAGTCTCAGGACTATGAAGAGAAGATCACTATATTAAGGTTACCAAACTTTAGTTAATTATATGTTATAAGATGAAGAGAACAAAACCAGCTCATATCTAAAATTTGTATTTTAAGTCATCATTTTATTTTCTTTGCTTCTTCCGTCCTTATAATACGCATTTTAGTGGTTTAGGGTTTCACGAAAAGTTTCTTCGCCAAGTTCATAGTCACTTAAGAAAATGCATTAAAGAACTTATTAGTGAAATTACAAAGAAAAAAACAGCATTAATTGTTGACTTAACAAATAAGAAAATGAAATTTATTACATGTCTCATCCCAGTATTACGATTTAATCCATTCAAGTCTTGTACTTGATCTGAAGTAAGATTAATTATTTGGAGAAGATTCTCAATATCAATATCCATTTAATACAATAAAGTTGGTAAAATACCATAAAATAAGAAAATGAAATTTATTAAACATCTCATCCCACATATATATGTTGTGGAAGAGAACATAAGAATATATGAGAAAGTATCAGACAAAAAGGACAAGAAAAAAGGAAAATAAAGGTCGGGCAATAAGAAGAAATACATCTTCAACTCTTCACTAGATGATTGAAGGATAGTTTGGTAAATTCATCCTAGCTAAGAGGAGACATTGTCTAGGAACTTGTAACACCAAAAACCAAGAAAAATGGTTGTCGTAGAGCTTCATCCATCTTATTCCATGAAAAATATCTCAGCATATAGTAAGAGAAATCCATTGTAGAGCTTCTGCAAAAACCCTAAAGCTTCACTTATAAACAACTCAAATGTTAAATAATTTAGGTTAAGTATGAGGCCAGAATAAAAGAAATATAATCATCTTAACAAACCTTTGAGCTGCAAATAGAAAAAGACAAAGCCGTTAGTGTTAACCCTAATTACCCAAGAAAATTCCATATCTTAATTAACCCTACCAAGCAAAACCATATCAACAACCAAGAATGCACAAAACATAAGATTCCAAGCTTTCTTTGTATGATAACTAGTAAAAATAAATAAAAAGTATATTAGTAATATATATACTATGTATTTTGTCTAGTGAGAAATAGTCGAGATGCTTGCAAACAATCAAGAAACCAGCTATTTAATGCAAATCGACATAAATATAGTAAAATAATGAATAAGATTGAAATAGGGAGATATGTAGTTGATATGAAAACAGGTAAGAGGGAGCTCCCTTCAGTCCAAGCACAGGAAGCTTAAGACTCAACTTGTACTCCCGCTTCATTCATTCAGCCACTGAGGTGCTTTCGATTATCTAACCTCAGCATTTGGATGAATGAGTCGGCAGCAAATTAAACCTTATCACCTCCCATGTGTGGACTGAAGAAAGCTCTCTTCATAACTCACGCCATCACCACTAAGATACAACAACAACATCAAAATTCTGCCTCAAATTCAAGCAGTCTTGAATTGACTAAGCGTGCATCCTCACTATTCATGTCGATCCATTTAAGTCTATCTCCAATAAGATATTTAGCATATAACTTAACTCTATAGCACAAAATTAGCCTTTAGGCATCTCTTGATCCAAACATTTGAGATAGCCAAAGGGTTATAATATGATATGAGAAATAATACTTGATGTATAAGGAGGAAACAATAGGAATATTAGGAAGGAAATGTGGAGTTCATGGGGTTTAGGAGTAGAAGAAATGGCTTTATATAAGCTAGGAAAAGGCAATGACTAGACAATATGATGGTTTAAAATATTGCTAATGTACTTGTACTATATGAAATAAAGTTTATTCGTATTCTTTATTTATTTATTTATTTTTCTTGGTTGCCATACTTAGTTTTGTATCGTACACTCCTTCCAATCTTATTGCATTCTGGAAAAGCCCATCACTTCCTTTTCATATGCTTTCCTTTTGATTGATTTTAATATTGGAAATATATGTATAGACTATATATGGGATCACGAGCATAAACAAGAAATTAAAAGAAAATGATGAGCATGTCTTGCACTAACATAATCAACCACTAATAAAATTTGATGTTGTGAGTATTAGTATTTGTTTATGTGAAAGATTAAGTCAACCATTTTATCACTTCCCTTAGTTTTTTCTTTAAATTTAACAAACTAGGGGTAATAATTAAGCTTTTATATCTGTTAATGGGAAATTTAGGTCGAATGATATTTGGTTCCTTGAAATGTTCAAATGTTTATTCTTAATTATATCATCTTGAACAGAATAATCTCTTATTGAGAGGACCATATGAGATTTTGAAAATAAAAATAAAAAATTAGTAACTCTTGGAAAAATATGATGTGCTTAATTAATAGAAATTTTTTATACCCTAAATTTTGCGATCATAGCAATGTTGGGCAGTATGGTTTGCTAATCTCCCATTATGCATGGGATTCATAGAAGGGTCGGATCATATTGGATTTATTGTACAGACTTTGTATTTCTGCAAGAAGTTATTTTCTCGAGTTGATCCCACGATTTTCAAATCACACAACGACAACAATTTTATCATTGCGCCAAGACCCCCTTTCATAGCACCGTTGAATTAAATTTAGTAACTCATGATTGAGAAGAAAAAAAGAAGTAAATTTATGTCACTTCTTTCGAGTAAAATCATAGTCTTATCTCAAAAACGTTATTTGTGGTTAGTATAGCTCCTAAAAGAGAAAGGAGGACAATTAATGATATAAAATAATATAAAAATATCCTTATTTAGCAAAGACTAACGAAGGATTAAGCATCTAATTAGACGACAAACCGGCCACTTTGACGTTTAAACTACCAAAAGAAAAATAAAAAGGTTGTACAGAAAACCCTAAAGATTCCACAATAGAGCCTAGGGTTAATTCCCCTAATTGGAACCAATTAGTATAATCCTAGTTTGACAACTCTTAGTAGCCTTTTTATTTATGTTCATTCTTGTCTGTCTGTGTCTGCTAACTGTGCTTCTGTGTGACTAACCTACTCTTTTATTCTCCTAGCTAGCTACAGAAAAATAATAGATTGACCTTACAATTTTTAATTATATTGTAAGATAAAACGTGTATGAATTGAAGTTGATCAATTTCAATCTGAGTTTGAGCGCAGTTTTTTTAATCTGTTTATGAAAAAATACATTCTTCTTAATTCTTAATTAAATTTCCTTGGTTTGTTAATTTTGCTCTACCCAATTAAATAGTGTTTTATAATTTTTAGAGATTCTTATTTTGTAACATCTCCTTCACAGTGTCAACATCTTCTTCTTTCAATTCTTTCTTCTTTATGGATGTAGAGAACTAGAGGATATTGAAAAGTTTCATTGAAGTGAAAATATTTTTTATCACCTAGAAATGTAGTGAAATGTTAAATATATTCCCACTACGTTACTTCGGGTTTTCTACGGTACAAATCTAGATTAATCAAACCAGTGAATTTTAAACAGCGAATGATTAAATAAAAGAAGAAAATCATTTTTTTCCCCTTATGGCTTGTAATTTTTATGTAGTCTAGTTCATATAATTGATCGCACTGAATTCACCTTGCCGCTATACAGATACCTCCAAAAGCTTGAGCAGTAGAGAACTTTACTCTATATTTAGAAGGACGTGGGGAAAAAATGAAATAAATGGAATATTCAATCATTGAAATTCTTGATATTTGAAGAGAAAATGCTATGTTACGTTTTCCTTTTATTAGTCATGCCGTAGCCTGTGAACCTTGACAATTAGCTTTGTGGTCAGTAGTGGAGTTAGTATTGATGGTACGGGTTTGCCTAATTCAGTCACTTTAGTATATACTTTGTAACTATCGTTAAAAATTTATTTAACATGTACAAATTATTAATTTAAAATTTAAAAATTTAAAAGTACTAAAATTCGAACCCACATATTTCAAATTCTAATTCCGCCTCTATTTATGATGACAAGTGTTCGGCATTGACCCTACTTTGTATAATAAGATTCAACAAGTAATTACATAAAGCAAAGGACATAAAATCGAACGACCTCAAAACGATAAGTGAATTGGACATATATGTGAATATAAAAGCTTTTTAAACGAACTCAACAGTGATGAATTATTCCTTAGATTTATGTCGATATATAACTTAATATTCTTCTTTCTCGATAATACATGAAGTTTCTAATATATATATATATATATATAAATACGTCACCTGCAATATCGATCCTTTGGCTTGGCACCCATGATAAAGAAGAACTTTGATAAAGTACACATTCCTGTCAAGCACAATTATTCGAGCTCTAAATTAAACATATATATCAAATTATTATAAAATTCTATCAGAAATCTGAACCCACATATCTTTGTTGGCCACAACGTCTCTCCAAATGTTGGAAGTCCAAGGCATATCTTCTTCCCTTCCCCACCATTCCAAAAATAAAAAAAATACTAGGAAAAATCTTGTGCAATTTGATTGTACCTGGCAATAATAATAATAATATATTCAATGTAATTTTATATTTGGGATCTGAGAAGGATGGTGTATACGTACACAACCGTACTCCTTCATTATGCAGGCAGAGAAATTATTTCCAATAGACCGTCAGCTCATAACTAACATGCATAATCAATCACAACAAAAAATAAAGAAAGAAATACAATAGTAAGAAGGTCAAAAAAGCAATCATTTCAACGGAATAATAGAAAAACTCGAACAAAATTAATCAGGTAGTAATAAGAATTTTGGAATATGAAAATACGAGAATAACGCTACTATTACTTAAAAGAAAGAATTACAAGAAAATACACATGGCTTCACACCATAATAAAAAATGGTTCATATTTTTAAGGTTTACCCATCCTAGCCGATATTGTACATATTTTGAAAGCACTAACAAATTCAAAATATGTGTTCTTACATCATTGCTTCTAAAAGCTATGGAATTAAATTTGTGTTCTTACAACATTGCTTTCGCTCTCTTCTTCTCACATCCTCGACATATTCTTCAAGAGGTTGTATATTTTCTGTTTCTCCTCTTATGTCACATGGTTGCAATGTAAGAAAATTGAAGAGTAGAAGTCCACCATTGAAGACCATTCAAAGTTTTACTTTCGAAAATGATTTTTTTTATTTTGTTAGTTTTTTGGATTGGGTATTGTTCCATTGAAAATATCAAAAGAAGTTTAAAATTTAAATTTGAAGTGATTTGGAGTAGATTTGAGCAAGATTTGAATTAAATTTCATAGAAGACGCAAGGAAGAACACGAAGTCAGTTTTTTGTATAAGTATGTATAATAGTGTATATGAGTGTTTATACACTATTATACACTTTTATACACATTTATACAGCGTCTGTAGACGAGCTTCTTCCACGATTTTCAGTTGCAATCTTATTCAAAACCAGTCCAAGTCTCCATAAATGACTTCAAATTTTATCTACAACCTCCTTATACTATTTCTAACAAGTTTAAATAACACTCACTCCAAATTTCTCTCAAAATCAAATTCGAAATTTAAACCCACATGTTTAAGCTTGTTAAAAATCTAATTTTCACCATCCAAATGGATTTTGTTTGTTGAACTAATATTTGAATCACAATTACTGATTCGAATATTAAATTAAATGCTTGAGAAATTTTTTTAAAAATTAAATAGTAATTTTGAGAACCTATTGGAGTTGGATGTTGAGTTTTAGCTTATTATTTTTGGGTTAGTTGATTGTAAATTAAAATATAAGCTATAAAATTAAAAAAACATGAATCCCAGTTGTTTTAATGTGAAATTCTTCCTTAAATGAAAGGTTTGGCTTCATCCCAGACTTTCTAAAATTATTTTTCAGGAGAAATAGCCCATGAATAACGGGGAATTAAGAATATATGTAGAAATGCATCATTATAGGTTTGATATTTGATCTCTCAATTATTTTCCAGTTCTGCTATTCATCATGTTATCTCTATCCCAATCACAATGTTTGGTTGACAGAAGACAGACATGAAAGATGAGTGGAAAAAAAGAAAAAGAAATGCCTCAGAAATGTTTTCCCGTCAGTCACTACTCACTAGCTGTAACAAAACCTAAAAAAAGGTAATAGTAGTATTAACAAATACGTACCAAGGTAACTTAATGGAAATTTTATACACTCAATTTGTTATAAATTAAAATTATTTTAAAATATTACTTACCTTTTATATTTTATAGCAAAATAAATATTTATGATATATACTATCATTGAGGCATGAAATAAGCTATGTATGTTTTTCTTCTCTCTTAGACAGCTGGACACCTATTTTTAAGGTGATTTTCGTTACTGTATTCATGAATACATGCGCATATAGCCGAGACTGTCCTGATTTTTTAGGCCCTTTTTATTGTTTATATTCATGAGTACAACAACGCGAATACATGCGCGTATAGTTGGACTGCCCTTATTTAGACATTTTTTGCTGCTATATTCATGAATACATGCGCGAATATATGTGAATACATGCGCATATAGTTAAACTGTCCTAATTTTAAATATTTTTTTACTGTTGTATTCATGAATACAACCGAACGAATATTTTTTCATATTTATGCAAAGATAATAGCTTTCATATTTATCTTTGTGACAGTACTAAGTATAAAATTTAAGATAAACATATACAATTCAAAGATATGAAGGAGACTTTTATAGCAACGGTAAAGTATTGTTTTCGTGTGACATATAGGTCACTTATGAGTTTAAGTCGTGAAATCAGTCACTCATACTTGCATCAGAGTAGCATGCCTATATCACAACACGAAATACTTTGTGCATTGATTTGTCCGTTTTTCTAATATATACAACGTTTACCCTCAAAGTCATTAACAATTGAATTTGTAAGTGCTTTTAAGCACACGTGAACTAACTTGATACAAAACTATAAATCAGATTGCAATTGAAATAAGTAATGACAAAGTAAATGCAAATCACACGAATTGAACAGTCTAACCTTGGAAGGTTAATCACCCTCCAGCGAGGTACACTTCGATCGGTGCTAGGATACATAAGAACAAGAGCTTAGAGAGAAATAATGTTGTATTGCTTTGGGATGCGTTTTAGAATGTGTTCAATGTATTATCAGATCCCCTTATATAGTAGATGAGTCTTACTTTAGGTACAATTCTATAAAAGGTAAAAATTTCTTGATTTGCTTATTGCTGGTTCCTTACTGATACGCATCGAGATCCCGCCATAATATCCGACCGGTCACGATATTTCGGTCTTTTATTGGTTATGCTAACAATATTTCTTCGAGCTCGATCGGGGCTAAGATCGACTCTGGGATCATGGACTCTATATTTTCGAAGGCATACGTTCCGATCCCGAGTTCTAGCTC
This sequence comes from Nicotiana paniculata, assembly GCA_005239505.1. NCBI lineage: Eukaryota > Viridiplantae > Streptophyta > Magnoliopsida > Solanales > Solanaceae > Nicotiana > Nicotiana paniculata. Next base: position 32,747 of record ML321335.1, read on the forward strand.
GGTGAGACTGGGGATCGATCTTCAATCCTTGGTTGTCATGTTCTGAACCTAACTTACCATGTCGTAAGCGAGCTCGATTTTAACCGCATACGCACAATTCAAAGATATGTCCCATAAATTGAATTTATGTCTACCACTAACTGTGCCAGTTTATTTTATCAATTTCATTCTGGTCAGCAGCTTTATTCTCTGAATTAATTTTTCTTTTTGTGTTTCTTCCATCATCATCACCATCACCTGTTAAATCCAACCATCTTCTCCTTTGCCAGCATAATACAAAACTGCCCACATGCTACTGTCCCTTCTTCAGTTGATATGTATCTTCCTCTTTTTTATTTCTTCGACGTTTTCATTTCATCAACTGATTATTCTTTCTTCTGCACAATCCCCTTCTGCGCATCTTGTCATTCTCAAGTCTTTTCTACTCTTCTCTAGTTTCACTCTTTCAGTTACAACTTAGCAACACATTGAAATGGAGAACTGAAAAATGCTCCCTCCATTAGTTACACTTCAAGGAAATGGAAATTCCTCGGTTTCTTGGCTTAGCTTAATTCTTGTCCTGCATGGCTGCACCTACCCCGGTTTGACCAAAAAATATGATCTTTGGTTAAATTAATTAATTTAATATTTGTGAGGTTAAACCTCATTAAAGATAATGACTTCAGATCTATAACCAACCTACGTGGATGATGTAGAATAATGTTTTAATATAACATGTATTTAATGTTTCAAGGTCAATAATGAGATGTGAATATCAAGCATTAAATAATAATAAAATGACACTAAATGTAAATAAAGAGAATAATTCACCAAATATTGAATGAGGTTGATTATTCTTCTTTCTGACAATGATGAATGACAAATGACTATTAGAGTATTGAAGACTTTTTCGGATCTGATGAGAAAAGTATAGAATAGTCCAAAAAACGAATCTTTTTAGAAAGGTGATCTTTGTATTTATCTAGAGAGTATGCTTTTCAAGAGAGTTCTTATCAAAGAATATTACATACCTATCACCCGATTTCTCTTTCTATTTATAAGGGACATACTCTTGATTAACTATAAAAGTACAAACAGATGTAATATTCAATAGAATATTCCCTCAAAAATCTTATTATTAAAATAGCCGTTGTTGCCCCTTCTGACACTTGACCTCGGCCACGATCTTGCTTCTCGGAATGAGATCCATTAGTCATTAGTCGACCTCGCCAAAGTACTTTTAATAATATCTCTTCGTGCCGAATATTCTTAGTCAAATTTTGACCAATACAGTTAGTCCCTTCGTTTATTGAGATCGTCTCTCAATTAACCTCGATGAGCGGACATTCACTAGCAGTAGTTGAGAGATTTAGGTGGACGGGTAGATTAATGATGCTCATGGCGAAGTGGTAACGTGGCGCATACCATTACGTCAGTTCAGAATGACATCACGACATCATGCGTCATTATTACGCATTTTCCCGATGCGTTGCGTCGCTTCCCGTGCTTTTCTAGTTTCGATATTTGTTTATTGACGATTTGTATTCTCGATTAAGGTGCCAGATTTTTTTATAAATAGGGATAGGAAGCCCTCTATTTGATCATTTGTGTTTTCAGGAATTCGCACCTCTATATCTTTCTTTATTCTTCCCCAATGTTCTTGCTCTCGTGGTTTCCACCTTTACATCCCTGTTTTTCCTAGTTTCAACAGCTTTTGCTACTCTTACCTCCTTTGTGTTTGCAATTTCTTAGTATATAAACAACCAAAGATGGATAATGCATCTTCTAATTCTGGGAGGACCTCTGATCCGGCCCCATTGGCAGTGAGCATGCCCCCTTATGACGATGGATTTGTCATTGTTGCAGTGGATCAAAGCTTCCCTACTGTAGATGAAATAATCCCTCGTAGCGAAAAAGTTAGGTTGGACTTCTCGAAGCGGCCTGAGGACGATCCCGAGCCCGTGGAATCTGAGATGGATGCGGCTACTGATGTTTAGCTTAAAGTGTATATATTTCTATGTATATCGCCTCATATATTATTTTTTTTCGTGGGTTTTAGATGTTAAATATGATGATTTATATTAATTTTAAGTGTTTTTATGTTTAGGAATGATTCGGGATCAATCGAGGGCGAAACGCGCGAAATTTGAGCCAAAACGGACGAAAACGCAAAATCAGGGCAAAATGGCAATTTTGGGCGCCACAGGCAGCGCCCAGCCCTAACTGTGGCGCTGGAGGCAGTACATAAAAATGGGGCAGCGCCCTGTTGGGCGTCCGGCGCTAGCCAGGGCGCCGACGACGAGTTTTTTGACCTATTTTGCTCGGGACACGGTTATTTCGGCCCTAAACCTACCCAACACGTATAAAAGCAAGTCTAAGCTTATTTTTGAGAGGATCTAACATATTTTTGAAGGGGAATTCACGTGGAGGAACATACACCACGCTTGGAGGAGTCTTCTACCTAGTTTTTCTTCTCTTCTCTTCCTTTAATTTCATAGTTTATTAGTTCTAGAGTTTTGGGTGCTACATGAACGTTGTAGTTTGAAGCTTGAATTGTTCTTATTGTTTTATTATATTGGTTTATTTATTCAATATTTCGCTTAATTATTTGATTGCTTGATCACCAATTGAATACTACCTACGAATCTAGGATTGAACTCGGGAGAG
>ML321335.1:35414-50063 GCA_005239505.1 Nicotiana paniculata
TATTATACGGGAATTATTAATGCGTTCTTGTTAATCCTAATTTCATAGGAATATAGGCGTTAGGTTAGCTTGAATAGGCGAGTTGTACTTCGGGAGAAGGCTACGAGCAATATTAACCTCGTCAATCAATAAACTAGATAAACTAATTAGATAATTTAGGTAGAAAATTCAATGGGATTGTTAGCTAACCCATAGCTCTAGAATATCGGATCTCATTGAATTCGTCTCTAATATTCGCCAATTTGTTTCTTTTAATTTCTTACTAGTTTGTTGCTCTAGATAAATTTTAATTAAATCTTCACACATTAGGATTCTCTTGAATAAATTAATTGTTTGGCTTAATTTAGTTGATAGTTAATCACAAGTCTCCGTGGGTACGATATCTGGACTTACAATCCTATATTACTTGTGGACTACGTATACTTGCGTGTGCGTTTGGGACCAACAGCTGCCCTAGCTGACTTTAGGGCCAAGTTCAAAATCCTGGCTCACATTGACCTGGTCCCGGCCGGCCGTGATGTGGTACAGATTCATCGCTCTGGATATTGCGCATTCTACGCGTATACATTCTAGGTGGCTATTTTTTCCCCTTCCCTTATTGGCGGAGGAATTCTGTCGCTATTACGACATCTGCCCAGCCCAGCTTTCTGTCACAATCCAAATTTTCCTCCGTTGGGTATCGTGATGGCACCTAGTCTTGGGGACTAGGTAAGCCTAACATTTTCACTGAACAACAACAATAATAAAGGAATTATAACAGTCTCGATATAGAAATCTTGATAGAGTTTACGATTTCTCAAAACCTGGTAAATACAAGTCATAAGCTCTACGACATCTTTCAACCGAATCTAAATACAACTGTTTAGAAACAATAAGTACAATTGACATAAACAGGAAGGTACTCTGAAGCCTGCGAACGCAGCAGCAGGTTTACCTTGAGTCTCCTCATCAACAACCCATGTAGTTAACAATAACAATAACCTGGATCTGCACACAAAAATACGCAGAAGTATAGTATGAGCGCACCACGACGGTGCACAGTAAGTATCAAGACTAACCTTGGTGAAGTAGTGACGAGGACTAGTCACGACACCACTGGTTTAATAAGTAAAAAGGCATAAATGTACAAATGACCGAAACATAATATCTATCTAAAGATTTTTCGATATAATTAATGGTACGATCGAATAATACGGAAGAAAATTCAATAATTATGATCAACGGACAGCATAATAGAAATACACAAAGAGAATGGAAAGAATGCAAGCCAAAGGTCGGGAATCACAACCCAATAATACACTAGCAACTCAGCACTGCATCAATTTATTCACGTCAGAATTAGCCAATAAACTCAATAAAGCTGGTCAAACCTTCGAGTGAAAACCTTTAAATCGTGAGCTTATTTCGAAAGCTTTAAAGATATAATCATTTCGGAATAGAGAAATTTCTTCTTTGAAACATACTTTCTCTGAATGTATATTTATATATTTTTATAAAGAGAAATCTTCAAAACATAGTCCCTTCAAAATACGTGGTGTTCAAATATACTTTCCCAAATACTGCTCTTTCAAATATCATTTTTCTGCAAGACAAATACTTTTCAAATATACTTTCGAAATAGAAGTCCTTCAGACATAACTTTTCCTGGAGATAATTGCTTTTTCACTATACTTTTCAATATATATATATATATATATCTTTCGATCCAAATATCCTCAATGATAAAACCACCGGAACTCAGTCTGCAACTCAGAATTTGTCATGCAATGAAGTACAGGGGGAGAGCTCCCAGAATCTCGTCTGTAGTCCCAATTTAAATATGCGATGCAGTACAAGGGAAAATCTCCCGGATCTCGGTCTGTAGTCCATATTTAAATATGCGATGCAGTACAGGGGTAATGCTCTCGGATCTCCGTCCGTAGTCCCAATTTAAATATGCAATGTAATACAGGGGGAAAGCTCTCGGATCTCCGTCCGTAGTCCCAATTTAAATATGCAATGCAGTACAGGGGAAAGCTCCCGGATCTCGGTCCGTAGTCCCAATTTAAATATGCAATGCAGCCACTGAGGAAAACAATCATAATGCGACAGAAACAATATATATTGCCACAACAGGCGCAAAAACAAACAAGACCGAACACAAAGTGCGATGAGCAAATCAACACAAAGACTTAAATCAAAAAAATGGTAAAAACTCACTCATAAGAAGTGGCCACTGAAAGGAATGCCAATCACAAAGAGAAGCAGCATAACGAGGGGAAAACAAGGAAAATATAGCAACGATTCTATATATTCAAGTTCGCAACCAAGAAACCAAATCATCCCGGCAAGAAAATCAGCTATAACCAATCTCACTTAGACAATTAGCTTCACCGAATAAAATCAGCTTGAACAAGTGCTCAGTAAATATGCAGCATCAAAGGAATACCATCAACATGGGCGGTCATCAATTAAACCTAAGTAGTACTTAAGGGAAAATTATTGAAATCACAATGTACGACTCACGGGCATGCTTGACCAACATATAGATATTCCAATTACTTGTTAGACAATTATAGGGCGATATTATACTAGTTTTAGTCACATAGGCAGTGTATGAAGAAAGATATAGTATAACGGTAGGAAAGGCAAAGTCTCCATTTAAGTCAATTGAGATCAAATAAGAAACAAGGAATGCTAGGCAAGTACTTCTAATTTGAGCAGGAGGAGACGAAACTAGAAATAAGGAATTCAGATATAACAATTTCAATTCATACATGGGGAACATAAAGACCCAAAATCCCTAAAGGGCAATCTATTTGCAAATAAGTCCAAGTACGCACTCGTCACCTCGCGTACGCGGACTACAATCAACATAGAAGACTCAACCCTAAGGGGTTGTTCCCCCACGCAAGGTTAGGTAAGATACTTACCTCAAAGACGATAACCCGGTACTCAAAAATAGACTTCTCGGGCGGGAAGGCCTCCGGACGGCTCAAAATCAACTAAAATAACTTCAATATACATATAAATCGTATAAGGAACTATTCCGAATAATAAAGTCTCAATCTTTACAATATTATAAAAATCGACCCAAAAGTCGACCCCCGGGACCGCACCTCGGAACCCGACAAATTTTACAAATTCCGATACGAGTTCACCCATTCTAAATTTATCCAATTCCGATAACATTTGGTCATTCAAATTATGAATTTTCATTTTTGAAGTTTTCTTTCAAATCCCACAATCCCCTCAACCCAAATCACAAATTAAATGATAAAGACAAGAACTAATTCATGAAATATAATTAATTATAGTGGAAGAACACTTACCCATTCGATTTGTGTGAAAACCCCTCAAAGAATCGCCCAAAACCGAGTTCTAGAAGTCAAAATATGTTTAAAATGGTGAAACCCCGATTTTGCAAACTTATATTCTGCCGAGGTGCTTTGTGAATCGCGATCGCGGGAATCAAGGCGCGATCGTGTAGAAGAAAATGGTTGCTGGTGTAAGATGTGCTCCGCGATCGCGGAGAATCTTATGCGATCGCGTATAAGGGGCAGACTGGCTTCTCCGATCGCGGATTGAGTTATGCGATCGCAGTGAAGGAAAAACTGGGGGGGGGTCCAAAGCAACACTATGCGATCGCGACTTCATCTATGCGATCGCATAGAAGAAAACCAGATGAAAGGTTCAACAGAGAAATGAGGGAAGTTTGCCCGAAGCCTATCCGAATCACACCCGAGAACCCCGGGACTCAAAACCATAAATGCTCACAACCTTTACAACATCCTACAGACTTATTCGTGTAATCAAATCACCAAAATAACATCATAAACATCGAATTAAACCTCAAAATCAATGAAATTTCTCAAAAATTCTTTAAATATCAAATTTTGCATCAAATTTTGCATTTAAGGTCCGAATCACGTCAAACCAAGTTCGTTTATTACCAAACTTCACAGATAACACATACAAATCATATCAAACCTGTACCGGGCTCCGGAACCATGATACATGCCCGATATCACAGGTTTCACCTCAAATTTCATTTTCAAAAACCTTTATATTTTTTTAGAAAATAATTTTCTTTAAAAATTCATTTCTCGGACTTGGGACCTCGGAATTCGATTCCAGGCATACGCTCAAGTCCCATATTTTCCTACGGACCCTCCAGGGCCGTCAAATCACGGTTCCGGGTCCGTTTACCAAAAACGTTGATCGAAGTCAACCTTATTCAAATTTCTAATACAAAATTATCAATGTTTTACATAAAGGCTTCCCGGCTACACACGCAAATCAAAGTGAGATAGAAGGAGGTTTTCACGACCTCGGAATACAGAATTAGCTAGAAATATACGGGATGACCTTTTGGGTCATCACAATCTCCCCCTCTTAAACAAACGTTCGTCCTCGAACGTGCCAAGATTCACTTTGAAATCATCCAATCACTGATTGCGCACTTCCAACACACACCCGCGGGTGATCCCATGTCACCCCAACCTACATAAGCCTGATGACACCATCACAACTGCAATATAGCCTTCTCACACCATCAATAAGCCTCATACCTCAATTCCTCACCTTCTACTCATTTCCAAAAGACCCAATTCTAAATCCATATCTGGAATTAGCCTCAACCAGCTGCATCAACTCAGGTCTACGCACATAAGGAACGACCATACAACATAGCACATCACACATAGGCTTAATATCACTTTTGATCACAATAACTGCCCGAAATCAACTCAACATTGGCAATTAGTCCCACATATGGAAGAACTCTGTTTCCAAATCCCATAATACCGATAATGATGCAATAAACACGAAGACCTCATCATTAGACACCCGAATCACCAAGCCACAACTAACACCACCAGACACACATCCCGCAAGCTAAAACTAATGAAGCACATAACGAGAATGACTGAATATGAATATAGAAACATATAAATGAACTATCAAACAAGCCCATAGGCATAACTCTCTATCAATACTGACTTACCAAAAGCAATTTAACAAGGAAGAATCAAAGCATATGAATAAATCACAAGGATTCCATCCTGATAAAATTCCATCGCGGTACTAAATATATCGAATCACAATTATCACGAGGACCTCACCCTCAAATCTGTCACATACCGAAAATATATCATACCAATAGAAATTTCTCCATTAACTCATCTCCGCTGATAAAATCATAACGCTAGCTGATCTCACATCTCGATGTAGTATCAAATCACAACTGGTAAGCAAAATATTTAGGAAAATCACATAAAGCTTACCACGAAGAACAACAATGACTCACTTCCAGTTTCACCACTATCAAGAATGAAATAAACAACGATAGACACGACTACTACTTATAGAATCTCCCAACATGAGCAACACAAAATAGGGTGCAAAACACGAAATTCACTCATAAATGAAACAACAAATATGGGGGACTTGTCCTGACCAATAGAACTATAATGAAATACAATTGGTACCCCACTTTAGCACATCAAGACATACCTGGGTGATAATATTTGGCACAACGACCTCTAGCCTACTATAGGCAACACATCAACGGATCGGGCCTCCCCCTCTTAGGCGCCCTCTACCCACCTGAATACCCTGCTATAAAACTCCTACCTGAATCCTGGAATAATCTCTCACCCTATGGCTAACATCTCCACACTGAAAACAATCTCTCTACCGATGTGGTTGTGGAAAACATACAATACGAATCCTCTGAGACCTATGAGTACCTGAAAAGCCCCCATGCGAAGCTGGTAATGCAAACTGAACTGGTTGACCCAAAATTCTCTACCATGCCTAAGTCCCTCAATGAATCTACGAACTCGCCTCCTAACTAAAGCAACCAAGTGAGGTGTATATCTGGCCAACTCACTGAATCTAATGGCATACTCAAATAGTGACATAGAACCCTGACACAACTTCTCAAACTCCGCGCGCCATACATCCTGACGGAACTGAGGTGCAGCCTCCCTCAAAACATATCCTAAAACTGAATCCACGCTAGTGAAGCTAACTCGTCCAGGTTACCCCAACTCATATGCCGCCACCACTGATCAACCCACTACTCTGAACCTGAGACGTGACAAAAGCAATCTCGCTCGTCTCCATAATACCCGAAGTACGAAGAATATAGTGACACTCTTCCAGGAAACCTGGGTACCATCTGTCGCCAATCCACTGAAAGATAGAAGGGTGGTACTTCCTGTAGTTCTCAAGTCCAAGGTATTCTTCCTCCGATGCTACTGCCCTAACCACGGGCTGAACTGAAACCACGTGTCGTGCTGCCATGATAACTGAAACCTAACCAGTATGATCTAATTGCCCTGGAGTGTAGACGTTGGGAGTCTGAACTCCTCCCCTGATCTGTGGGATAGCCGGTGCACTAGAATCAATCCCGCTTGCGTCAATGTACTAATTGTACTAAAAAAAACTATGCCCCGACCTCTTGAAGTCCAGGGTAGCAACAGACACCCCCAGTACCGTCCCTCAATTAGAACTACTGGCGACTCCTCAACGGATGCTCTGGTAGGCATCTTAACTGCGGCACGTGATCCTCGTTGGCCTCTGTCTCTAACCCTTGCAACGTTTGCTTCGGGTAACATCATCAGGAACTGCAGCTCATGTCCTCACCATCGGTGAGAGAATGGAACGATAATTTCAACCTTCAAGATCAATGAAATCGCACGATGGGAATGAAAGAAGTGAAATTTTCCTAATAGTTACGTAGCCTCTCGAAGATAAGTACAGACGTCTCTGTACTGATCCGCAAGACTCTACCAAACTCGCTTATGACTTGTAGCACCTATGAACCTAGAGCTCTCATACCAACTTGTCACGACCCAAATTTCCCTCCGTTGGGTATCGTGATGGCACCTAGTCTTATTGACTAGGTAAGCCTAACATTTCCACTGAACAAAAACAATAATAAAGGAATTATAACAGTCTCGATATAAAAATCTTGACTGAGTTTATAATTTCCTAGAACCCGGTAAATACAAGTCATAAGCTCTACGACATCTTTCAACCGAATCTAAATACAACTGTCTAGAAACAATAAGTACAGTTGACATAAACATGAAGGTGACTCCGAAGCCTGCGAACGCAGCAGCAGGTTTACTTGAGTCTCCTCATCAACGTTCCATGCAGCTAACAATAACAATAACATGTTCTGCACACAAAAATGCGCAGAAGTGTAGTATGAGCACACCACGGCGGTGCTCAGTAAGTATCAAGACTAACCTCGGTGAAGTAGTGACGAGGACTAGTCACAACACCATTAGTTTAATAAGTAAAAAGGCATAAATGTACAAATGACCGAAACATAATATCTATCTAAAAAATTTTTGATATAATTAACGGTACGATCCAATAATATGGAATAAAATTCAATAATTACGATCAACCGACAACATAATAGAAATACACAAAGAGAATAGAAAGAATGCAAGCGAAAGGTCGGGAATCACAACCCAATAAAACACTAGCAATTCAGCACTGCATCAATTTATTCACGTCAGACCTTAGCCAATAAACTCACTAAAGTTGGTTAAACCTTCGAGTGAAAACCTTTAAATCGTGAGTTTATTTCGAAAGCTTTAAAGATATAATCATTTCGGAATAAAGAAATTTCTTCTTTGAAACATACTTTCTCATAATGTATATTTATATATTTTATAAAGAGATATCTTTAAAACATAGTCCCTTCAAAATACGCAGTGTTCAAATATACTTTCCCAAATACTGATCTTTTAAATATCATTTTTCTGCAAGACAAATACTTTTCAAATATACTTTCGAAATAGAAGTCCTTCAGACATAACTTTTCTTGGAGATAATTGCATTTCAGCTATACTTTTCAATATATATATATATATATATATATATCTTTTGATCCAAATCTCCTCAATGATAAAACCACCGGAACTCAGTCCGCAACTCAGAATTTGTCATGCAATGCAGTACATGGGGAAAGCTCCCGGAATCTCGCCCGTAGTCCCAATTTAAATATGCGATGCAGTACAGGGGGGAAATCTCCCGGATCTCGGTCCGTAGTCCCAATTTAAATATGCAATGCAGTACAGGGGGAAAGCTCCCGGATCTCCGTCCGTAGTCCCAATTTAAATATGCAATGTTAACAGGGCGAAAGCTCCTGGATCTCCGTCCATAGTCCCAATTTAAATATGCAATGCAGTACATAGGGAAAGCTCCCGGATCTCGTTCCTTAGTCTCAATTTAAATATGCAATGTAGCCACTGAGGAAAACAACCAGAATGCGACAAAAACAACATATATTGCCACAACAGGCGCAAAAGCAAACAAGACCTAATGCAAAGTGCGATGAGCAAATCAATACAAAGACTTAAATCACAAAAATGGTAAAAACTCACTCATAAGAAGTGGCCACTGAAAGGAATGCCAAACACAAAGAGAAAGCAGCATAACGAGGGGAAAACGAGGCAAATATAGCAACGATTCTATATATTCAAGTTCGCAACCAAGAAACCAAATCATCTCGGCAAGGGAATCAGCTATAACCAATGCTTAGTAAATAGGCAGCATCAAAGGAATACCATCAACATGGCGGTCATCAATTAAACATAAATAGTACTTAAGGGAAAATCATTTAAATCACAATGTACGACTCACGGGCATTCTTGAACAACGTATAGATATTCCAATTACTTGTTAGACAATTATAGGGCGAGATTATACTAGTTTTAGTCACATAGGCAGTGTATAAAGAAAGATATAGTATAACAGTAGGAAAGGCAAAGTCTTCATTTAAGTCAATTAAGATCAAATAAGAAACAAGGAACGCTAGGCAAGTACTTCTAATTTGAGCAGGAAGAGACGAAACTAGAAATCAGGAATTCAGATATAACAATTTCAATTCATACATTGGGAACATAAGGACCTAAAATCCCTAATGGGGAATCTATTTGAAAATAAGTCCGAGTACGCACTCGTCACCTCGCGTACGCGGACTACAATCAACATAAAAGACACAATCCTAAGGGGCAGTTCCTCCACACAAGGTTAGGCAAGATACTTACCTCAAAGACAACAACCCGGTACTCAAAATAGACTTCTCGGGCGGGAAGGCCTCCGAACGGCTCAAAATCAACTAAAACAACTTCAAAATACATATAAAACGTATAAGGAACTATTCCAAATAATAAAGTCTCAATATTTACAATATTATAAAAATCAACCAAAAAGTCGACCCCCAGGCCCGCACTTCAGAACCCGATAAATTTTACAAATTACGATTACCCATTCCGATACGAGTTCACCCATACTAAATTTATCCAATTCCGATAACATTTGGTCATTCAAATCATGAATTTTTATTTTTGAAGTTTTCTTTCAAAACCCACAATCCCTTCAACCCAAAACACAAATTAAATAATAAGGACAAGAATTAATTCATGAAATATAATTAATTGTAGTGGAAGAACACTTACCCATTCGATTTGTGTGAAAATACCTCAAAGAATCGCCCAAAACCGAGTTCTAGAAGTCAAAATATGTTTAAAATGGTGAAACCTCGATTTTGCAAACTTATATTCTGCCCGGATGCTTTGTGAATTGCGACCACGGTAATCGAGGCACGATCACGTAGAAGGAAATGGTTGCTGGTGTAAGATGTGCTCCGTGATCGCGGAGAATCTTATGCGATCGCGTATAAGGGGCAGACTGGCTTCTGCGATCGCGGATGGAGTTATGCGATCGCAGTAAGGAAAAACTGGGGGGGTCCAAAGCAACACTACGCGAACGCGACTTCATCTATGCGATCGCATAGAAGGAAACCAGATGAATGGTTCAGCGGTGAAAAAAAATGAGGAATGTTTGCCCGAAGCCTATCTGAATCACACCCGAGACCCCCGGGACTCAAAACCATATATGCACACAACCTCTACAACATCCTACGGACTTATTTGTGTAATCAAATCACCAAAATAACATCATAAACATCGAATTAAACCTCAAAATCAATGAAATTTCTCAAAACTTCATTAACCATCAAATTTGAAATTTAAGGTCTGAATCACGTCAAACCAAGTCCGTTTATTACCAAACTTCACAGATAACACATATAAATCATATCGAACCTGTACCGGGCTCCAGAACCATGATATGTGCCCGATATCATAGGTTTCACCTCATATTTCATTTTCAAAAACCTTTATATTTTCTTAGAAAACAATTTTCTTTAAAAATTCATTTCTCGGACTTTGGACCTCGAAATTTGATTCTGGGCATATGCCCAAGTCCCATATTTCCTACGGACCCTCTGGGACCGTCAAATCACAGTCCGGGTCCGTTTACCAAAAATATTGACCGAAGTCAACTTTATTCAAATTTCTAATACAAAATTATCATTTTTATTAATTTTTTACATAAAGTCTTCCCGGCTAAATGCCCGGATTGCGCACACAAATCGAGGTGAGATAAAAGGAGATTTTCACGACCTCAAAAATAGAATTAGCTAGAAATATACAGGATGACCTTTTGGGTCATCACACTTTCCCCTTTCATCTATAATCTCATCCTCATGTTGACCAAGTACGCGGAATTGGCTAGCCGTGGAATTTCTATTCACCATCTAATGAATATTTTCGCTCCCAGTTTCCATAGGGGGACGTTGTTACACCTTTGTCACCGTAGAAGTAAGAGCTTGATAGTGAAGATGGGCGATAAGGCCAATTGTCGGTTCTGGTTAAAAGTTTTCTACGTCAAGACCGAGGACGTAATGAAAAATGAAAATGGATTTCCTGAGGCGTGGAACTATGCCCGTAAGTACCTCCGTTGAATGTTCATTTCGCTTATTTTGATAGTAGCGTAATCGTTCTATTTTTTCTTTGTTCAGCCGAGAAAGATCCCCCTCCATTGGTTGCAGACATTCACGACTAGGTTAGCCATGTCTTTCCTCATATGACGGGGATCCTTGAATGATCGGCTTTCCACAAGAAGTTTGGGCCAAAGCCCCGGCGAGTGGTGAGTTGCTTGTTTGAGTTTTTGTTGCTTCGACCTTCAGGTCATCCAGTTTTTTGTATCGTGGGGGTTGACTTAAATCTGCTTTTGTCGTTAGGCCGGAGAGCTTCAAGGAGGGCGAGGCCTCCTACTCCCGCATTTTTCCAAACGAGTTCCCCGACGGGATCTGTCCTTGCTAGAGCTGTCAATATGGGTCGGACCGGGTTAGCCCATCCCATCCCACGTGGGCTTTAGCAAATGAAGGGTTGGGATGGGCTAGCCTACCATTTTGATGGGCCTTAAAATGGTTAGCCCAGCCCAACCCTATGTGGGTCGCGGGCCCCCACGGGCCGACCCATCTTTGTTTAAATATAATTTTATATTTTTTTTTCTTTAAGCTCTGACCTAAAAAAATGATAAATATTTAAAAGTTAAAAATATCTTATTGGAAAAATTTTCAAAACTTCATAACTTTTTATATTGTTCCAATATATCACATAAACACTAAAAATGTAACAGACAAGACTATATTTCATTCACTAAAAGTCAGAACTCAAAAGGAACTATTTATGAGAACGTCCATGATGCTTGTGGGATATCCAATACATCATGTTCATCAAACACATTTGGATCCGTTTGTGACAAGGTTGTCTTAATGTAACGACCCGACCAGTCGTTTTGCGTTATCGGACCTCGTTCCCCTAAATGAAACTTTCCATAGCGGATTTTTATGAGTTATGACTTGCGGGGACTGGTGATCCGGGATTCGGAGGTGTTTAGAGTGATATAGGAAGAACTGGTTCCTTAAGGTTGGCCTTTAAGGCCAAGTTTGACTTCGGTCAATATTTTAGGTAAATGACCTCGAAATTGAGTTTTGTCGGTTTCGGTAGCTTCGTGTGATGATATTGGACCTGAGCGTATGTTCGGAATGGGTTTCTGATGACCTGGGGGCATTTCAGCGCCCAATATTGAAATAAGAAGTTCCTATTTTGGTATGGGATGTGTTTTTATGTTATCGAGGTACGAACGGAATTCCAAGATCGGGAATAGTTCCGTTATGTTAATTACGACTTGCCTACAAAATTTGGTGTCATTCCGAGTTGTATAGGTCGGTTCGGCGCGTTTTTAACGAAGTCTACAAAACTTAAAGTTCCTAAGTTTGGTTCTTGGGGTTTTAAGGTGCGATTTTGAGTTTTAGTGTTTTTTGGGTGTTCTAAGGGCTCGAGCGAGTCTGTATTATGATTTGGGACTTGTTGGTATATTTTGACGGGGGCTCAGGTGGGCCCAGGTGCCTCCCAGACACCACACGAGGCCAAAACCCAGCTGAAATAGCTGCTGGTGCACCTATTCTGGTGTGACTGCAGGTGCAGTTGACCAGTCACAGGTGGGGGACCGCTCCTGCGGTCCCAGCCTCGCAGGTGCGACCCCCAGTGGTCTGGCCAATTCACGCAGGTGCGGACAATGTTCCGTAGGAGCGGAGCCTCAGTTGCGGTCTCCACTCCGCAGGTGCGGGCCCAGGCTCCCCAGTCCATTTCCGCAGGTGCGAGCCTTTGCTCGTAGATGCGTGACCACAGGTGCGGTCCTCGAGCCGCAGGTGCGAAAACACTGTCCAGACAGTGTGTTTTTATACACGGGTTTTAATACATTTTTCTCATCATCTTCTTCATCCTTGGGGAGATTTCCACCATTTTTTAGGGGCAAACGACCTGGTCATTTAAGGTAAGTAAAATCTACTCTAATATTAGCTTCATGCATGGATTATTAGCTTAATTAACTACCTAAATTAGTGAAAATCAAGAATTGGGTAGTAACCTAGAGCTTGCGATAATTTGAGAAGTTACCCGTGAATTTGCTATCAAGTAAAAATCGTATATTAATGATCCTTAGGCTTTGGGTGAGTGTTCCCTTCGAGAATTATTGGAATTCGAGTGTGCGGGCCCGGGGTTGGATTTTAGAGATTCTTCAAGAATGTTGAATTACTGAATAAATAGGACAATTTCCCTACTTTGAGCATGCATTGATGTCATTGTACCGTATTTGGTTAGTTGCGAGTCCTCGGGTGTAGAGTTCGGAGTTCGGGCGCATCCTTGGTCCGAGGGGTAGATTCGACACGAGGAGAGTCTCTTTTCTAACCTTGTAAGAGGGAATTGTCCCCATAGGTGTTATATATGTTGTGTGTAACTGTTTTGGGGGCTACGTGCGTACAACGTGACGAGAGTCCGTACATGGTGACTATCATGCTACGTCGGGTAGTTTTAGGGCTCACACGCATGTCTTTATGTGCCTTATATGTATCTTTGGTGTTCTTTGAGCTGCCTGCTGCTTTTAAATTGATATGGAAATGTGGAAAAGTTGCACCTGAACTCCCAGTTGATCAATCCTTGTTAAAGGTATAGCCCTACTAAGTTATTAAGATGTCGGTATATACATATGTACGTATGAGAGTCAGCACTCGAATCGTAGATATGATTCGCGATCGAGGGGAGCTTTATGGTAATTATACATAAGTGTGTCAGCACTCGAATTGCAGGTATGGTTCGCGATCGAGGGAAGCTTATGGTAATTGTAAATAAATGTGTCAGCACCCGAGTCGCAGGTATGATTCGCGAGCGGGGGAAGCTTTACGTCCCTTCAGTGTCTAGATATTCCCTTATGACTCCGGTTGGTTGTCTTACCCTTGTGTGCGCTTGGGCTATTGGGTACTGTTTCCATTGATATTGACTTGACAGATATTTGGGGGGAAAAGGAAAGTGTACATTGTTGCTTATTTTCAGTAGTTTCCTGGTTTTCTGTATTTGATAGGTATCTTCTGCTTACTGTCTCACATGTCTACTGCATTCCGTATATCCTGTTTTACATTATTACTTTTGGACCTTAGTGAGTGTCACGTCGACCTCTCGTCACTACCTCTTTGAGGTTAGGCGGGATACTCACTGGGTACATATATATTTATGTACTCATGCTGCACTTCTGTACATAATTGTACAGGTTCTGAGACTGGTGTTTCTGGTTATCCGACCGGAGCTTGACTTATATTCTGGACAGAACTCCACGGTAGGGGTAGGCATTCAGTATTTCGGTTCGGTATTTAATAATTTCGGTACGGTATTTCGGTATTCGATTTATCAATTGTGCATACCAAATACCGTACCAAAATATTTTGGTACGGTTCGATATTCATTATTTTGGTTCGGTATGGTTCGATACGGTTTCGGTTTAATATTCGGTTTTATTTCACATTCAAGATGCATGACATGGTGAACATTTGGCAGTGCTATTTGACACTGAATTTCAAAGCTTATGTCCTCCAAAGTCAAAACACTAATAATTAGACCATAGGTAGAGCATAACACTGCAAACATGCATTGTCGCTTCTGATTTTCCATTAAAACAGAACAGGTAACAAAACAACATAACACAACAGTTAACAAAACAGCATAACACTGCAAACATGCACTGATCGCTTCTGAATTCTGATTCTTCAGTTAACAGTTAACACTTAACACTTAACACTTTGCAATTTACCAAATGCTGATCAGTGATCTCCATGACCCCATTTGTGTCTGTCGACAAAATACCAAATGCAAGCAGAATGTTTGCAGTTAACACTTAAACAGTTTGCTAATTTACAGAACAAATTAGCAGTCCAAAACTTAACATCCAAAGACCAAAATA